>CAEGAF010091036.1:0-14550 GCA_903067075.1 Micropoecilia bifurca | reverse complement strand
AGGGCCCGGTGATTGGTAGGGGGCCCGTGATTGGTCAGGGGGCCCGGAAATTTGCCCCGCCCCCCGGCCCGGCGCCGACTTGTTCCGCCACTGATATATATATATATATATATATATATATATATATACTTCAAATATATTTTAAATATTATGTTATGGCAACAGATCCAATATCTGTGTTATTCCACTGGAAGTAAAGGACGCGTGCGAACCGTGCATTTAACAAAAAACTCTTCATTTGCCTAAAATACAAAATACAAAATTGACGATAAATCAGTCCTTTTTCCTTCTTTCCAAAAATACACAGTTTACACGGTCAAAAACTGATTTTGCTCCGTGTCTATGTAATACAACCGTGTCTAATCAATCTGAAAATGGTTCCTTCAAAACAAACCGACAGGAAGTAGGTCTTTCAAAATAAAACTAAATTTCGCAATAAAAATGCCTAAACAAATATTAATCGCTCTAAATAACATTTATAAAATACAAACAAACCATTTTACAATTAACTTAAATATTTTCTATATATGGCTCTAACATATACTAATATCATAATTTATTTACATTAAAATTAATTTTTGTTTTTTATTTCCTGCTATTGATAATAAACTACAACTTTAATTATTCGTGAAAGTCTTAATNGTCTTAATTCCTACGTACCTACTTTGTAAAAGACATGCATAACTACACTACTGTACTTACATTGTTTTAGGCTAAAATTACATGGAAAGATTAATTACATAAGCTGCCCAAGGTAATCAAAATATTTTTTATTACGGGCATTTTAAAATTGTCCAATTTTACTCACAACTTTATGAACTTTACATGAATTATCAGTTTACACATCAACAGTGAACACATGAACATGAAAATTTCAGTGAAATTGTTGTCAAATCTCACTTAAATGTGCAGTTAATTCATTTTAATGTGTTTTACATAAATTGCATTACTTCACATGTACCAAGTTTTTTCATTCTACTCAGTAAATTTGTCACCACCTTCAGTTTTGTGTCAACTCCGTCATGCAGTGTCAACTCCGTCAGATGAACTTTTTATAGTTTTTTGTTTGAAATAATATTTATTTTCTTTCTTGACAAGCATTTGTCTGTAAAATGAGTAAACATATCACTAACAAGGTAATTAAAAATGATTTTTTATTTATTTTTGTCAGATGGTGTTGACAATGTTCTAGGTCAGGTCGATTAAAAATGTAATTTTTCTAAAAAAAAATGTTGCGACTAGGAGCCTGTACCTCAGCATCTTTACATTTCCAAAACATTATTTGACATATTTGTATACATAAATTTGAGAAATAACAAAACAAAAATTATGGGAAAATTAAAACCCATTTTGTCCCTATTTTCAAGAATCACTGAAATATGTTTGAAGTGTACTAAAGTATACTTCTTTTTTTTACCAGGGTATGATACTGTAGAAACTATGGAACATGTTTTTATTAGTTTTAGAAAATATGCAAATCAAAGAAGATTATTAAAAATGGAATTAGGTTTTAATAGGGAATTGAAATCTGAGAATGTGGTTGATCTGTTAAATAGTACTGAGGGGGAAAATAATATTTTTCGCTTTTTAAAAAATACTGGGATATTTGAAAATTTGAGGTATAGATACTAGGATCCAATAGATGGCAGTAGTGAAACAATAATGGATGCAAGCTGCCGTTAAAAACCTGAAGACAAAGAAGATTTTTGTTTTTTTATTTTTTTAACAACAGTTTTTTACAATAATTCAACGATAAACTGTTACACAATCATGATAAAGAACTAAAAAAAACAATAAATATTTACATCAGCAGCTTGTTTTGTATATATAATATATACATATATGTGAGAACAAGATGAAGACATAATGACGTCAAGGCTAAATAGGAAGTGTGGCAGCACGTTTCCCACATGAACACAGCTGCAGTCTGAAATGCCGGTAGGTGAATTTTCTGGTGTTATAGGGGATATGGTAAATCTTTGTCAGGCTGCGAACTAACATTGTTGTGGTTAGCTTATCATTGAGAAAGTACGTGTAATTCATTTCCAAGTGTTGTTCTGTTCTATATGTTCCGCAAAATGTTACTCAGAAACATTACAGTAAACAGTTGAACACGTTTCGTACATGTCAGACCCTTGAAGATAGAGAGCCAGTCTTATTTTCTAAATTGGCATATTCCTCCAGCCTTTTTATTAATGTTTTTGTAGCTTTTGATCAAAATATGTTATTTTACCGTGGTTTGCTGATGTTGGGAGGTTTGCAGATCCCCTGAGCAGTTAGCATGGCAGCACGCAGGCCTCAGCTTCCGAAACATCACAGCTCTGGCCCCGATGGTTCGTGTGGGGACCCTGCCGATGAGGCTGCTGGCTCTGGACTACGGAGCTGATGTGGTTTACTGTGAGGTAGGCTGACTACACGACCCAGAACATCAAACTAGGAAATGCTGTTACAAGAAATACTTTGTTTTGTCTCTCCCAGGAGCTGATAGACATTAAAATGACCCAATGTCAGAGGATCGTGAACGGTAAGAGCTTTTCCAAAGTTTTAGATGAACTGGCCCTCTCACTAACTTGTGATCATTTCTCTTCTCTTTTAATTAAAATTTGTGTGAGGAAAATAATTACGAATCTCAGTGTGGTGGTAAACTAAATTCATAACAACTATGCTTTAAGAGATGCACTGATATTACATTTAAAAATAAGATTAAATTGCAGTTTCAAAATGCTTTCTCTAGGTAATGGTTCTTGCATGAATTTCTTCTGCTCACCAATCAGTTAAAATGGAAGTAATCATTTGAATTATTCCCAGTAATATCACCCAGGATTCAGCAGCAAGCAAGGGAAATTTATGCCAATGCACATGTAAAAATAGAAGACTAAACAACTTGAAACAGTTGTAATCTATTTTGTTACAAGTCAGCAGGAGAAAACAGTGGTATGGACTTTGATATGGACTGCATAGGTGTTTGACCAGGGCAGTAGTACAAATAGTCTGTAAATTGTGCCAAGAAGAAGTTCACTGCTGCTTTTTTTCCCTAAGTTTGTATGTTTAGCTTCTAAAATGTTGCTGTGGCCTGTTCATCTCCAATGGATAGTAGTTGTGTTGCCATGGAGAGCAGCAATAGGTATGTAGATTTGATTTGTTAGGAAAAACAGCACCAAAGAGTTGCAGACATTTTTCAAAAATGTCTGCATTCAAAGCCTGAATATTTTTTTCTTCTGCTGCCTCTTACTGTTTATGTTCAGATCCAGGAATTTACATATTCATAACTGGTCTACATGCGAGTGAAATTATTCTGGATGCTTAACTTGAGTTTCTTTAGTTTTTTAGGAAATGCTTAAAGGTTTTTGTTTCCTGACATCACAGAGGTGATTACACATATCTTATGACAATTGCTTGTATTGTGTGTGTATGTTTTGCCAGATGCGCTGGAAACAGTGGATTTTGTGGCTCCAGATGAGCGCATAATGTTCCGGACCTGTGAGAGGGAAAAGGACAGAGTCGTCTTCCAGATGGTGAGACCAAATATAACGGCACCAGCCATCAACCCAATCAGTATTATGCACTGGCTGCCATTTCCTGCAGATCAACATGTAAGACTGAAACTCTGTTTGAACACTTTTAGGGAACTGCTGACCCTGACAGAGCTTTAACAGTGGCCCAGCTTGTGTGAGTATAACAGAACATATAGTGGAGAGTGGAAAAAGCTCTGCAACAAAGCAGTTAGATGATAATCACAAGATAAGATATTCCTTTATTAATTCCACAGTGGGGAAATTTACATTGTTACAGCAGTATAAAAGACAGAGCAAAACCAATATAAAAATCTATATATACATTATTAATATTAATAGTAATAAATTAATACTTATGATGCTTAATCGTGGAGAGCCATATGGAGAGACCTTTCTAGTGCTGAACCTCACCTGCAGAGCTCAACTTTAAATATTTTTGTTATTTCCATGACCTTCTCTATTCCTGGAACTTATTGTAACAGTTCAGGACAGCAGACTACAAGGCAGTTATATATTTTTTGACATTTAAAATTCTTCACTACTTCTGAGCAACACATTCAGGTGAGATAATGGCAGAAACAGCATCTACAAGCTTCACATTTCTATACGAGGAATACATGCAGTTTGTTTGAGTGGTGAATTTGTGCAGTTTAAGGTTTTCATTACCTTGATGTCTGTCATTTTTTTCTGTAAGTTTCTATAGAAAGTGATAACCAACCTACTTGTATAATTCAAATGTGTCAGTTGGTCATCTAAGTGAAGTCTTTATTTTTAGTGTTGGTGACATTTACTGGACTTTGAGTTCCTTACATGGGCAGGAACTTTTTTTCCACGCTTCTGTTAAAGTTTCGGGATCAACAAAGCCTCATATTTGACTCTAGTATACCTTAGAGCAGTGGTCCCCAATCCCCGGACCGGTACCGGTCCGTGGACCCATTGGCCGCGCAATAAATAATTAAATATTTTCGTTTTATGTATTATTTAAGTCTGGAGGATCTTTTATTTTGAAAATCCTCTAACCGTATTCTCTCGGTTACTTGCGCGCCAACATTGAGCAACAAGTAGCAAAATGAGTAAGAAACAGATCAGATGTCTTTGGAAAGTTTATTTTTCAAAGGGAAAAGGTCCAGAGAAGAGACCGGAGGATGGATTTATCCGGGATATTTGGAGGTGAGTCCCACATTACAAGACGCTCTGCATAACATGCGGCGACCGGCTGTTAATGAGGCAATGGAGCTTCAAGCTGCTTCGCCATGTAGAGACCAAGCAGGTTGTGGATATAAGCAACACTTCGGGTGTCATTGACTCTCATGTCGACCAATTCTCCAAACCTCTGTGACCACAGAGCTGATAAAAGTCCAACAGGTTTGATCGGTTCATGTCTCCAGCTACAGGGCAGGAGCAAAACACGAACCAATTCCAGTCACAAACATTGCGATTTCAGAAGAAAATCCACAAAATCCCCAACATGGGGTAACAAAAATAAAAGGTGTTGGATAAAAGATGACGGGAACAGCCGCTTTATTTGCTGCACTATGATTTGGAGGCGACTGTGTTTTTTCATAGTTAACATTTTTAACTGAATAAACATAATAATGACCTTTAGATTTAATAATGAACATTTCCACATATCATCTCCGATAGCCACCTCTCAGTTGGCAATATGTCAGCTATTTGGGATTCCCCTCTGTTCTTACGTCACCACGCTTTCTGATTGGCTACCTGTCACATTCAACAGGTGGTGTTGTTCCCAGTCAGGGAAAAACCCCACAGGCTGCGATAAAAGGGCCAAGACAACCCAAATAGGGTATATTCAGTATTTAGTGGGAACACCAACATGCAGAAGCCTTATCTGATGGCTTCTGTATTTATCATCAAAAATAATACATGTAATATAAAAATAATACAGGCGTCTACAAAAAATGCAATGAACATGCAAGTTAAAATTGGTAGGCCTAACAGCAGCCAGTCAGAGTGGAAAAATATTCTTATTTTGTGCCATTTTCTAGTTAAATATTCCATAAAATAGCAGATAAAAGATGTACAACATGCCAGTTTAAACTTTGAACAATTTGCAAAACGACTGAGATCTGCAACATTAAAACACGGATAGAACTAACTACATTAATCATAGCTCTTCTCTTCAGTGTTTCTGTGGGTTTCTGGTGGTGCAGCTTTGTGCTGCCTTTAGGAGAATGGGACATCAGAGTATCATCCATAAAATTTCACCCACATAGCATTTATTGTGCAAACCAGAGCTTTCAGTGGAAAAACAAAAGTTCCAGATCCTTTTTAATGCCATACAAATATAAGACAGAAACATGGATGATATCTTTATATAGACCTGTCTATTGATTTATAGATTAATAGTTTTACTGGACAGAGATTACAAAGAACAAATCTGGTTCTTAATCAAATCCTAATGAATCAAAATGAAAGTGTCATGGAGTCATCAGTCTCATGACTTTAACACTGACATGAAAAATAATATTGAAGAAATAAATATATCAAATCTAATTAAAAACATATATAAGTGATCGGTTCTTTACTGTTGTGGTCTGTCAGATATATTTATTCTCAGTACTAGATGTGGTTTCAACAAGCCCATGGCATTTCAACAATATTATTTTATCTTTTATCTGAAAATAGCATCTGTTTATCCTTGCCATACAGTCTTCTGTATTAATTATTGCTCGAAAGGTCTTGCCATACCAGTTTATTCCTCTGTTTACTTTAGTTTCTTAGTTTATTCTTGCATTTTGTTCTTCATTATTTCCATTTAGTTTCCTTTGATTAGTATTATCCTCTCTTGGTATATTGCTATGTCCACTTTAGTTTATCTCCTGTTGCTAGATTTATTTTATCATTTATTGACTACCAGTACTCATCACTCATCACCTGCTGCGCCTCCTGATCGTCATGTGTTTCACATCATGTTGATTTTTCACTCTTCAGCATCAGATTCCTTGTTTTTATGCCATAATTCACATCTAGTTCGTCGCTCCGTTTTATGTCTCGCGTCTCCTGTTTCAGAGTTTTGTGCAATGTGCGCGTCATTTTATTTTTTTAACCCCCTAAGGTGCAGGGCGGTCGGGAAGTGTATCGATGGGGAAAAGGCAGACTGACATAAACCTTTTAAAACAATGGAAACAATTTCTGCATTCTGATTATTGAAATTTAAAAGTGCCTTGTTGTTCTAGCACCCCCATTTCATATCGGACCACTTACAGCACCGGTGTTAACACTATAAAATGAACGCTCTCTATCGTGATATCACCCAAGGGAGGGATTTCTTTATTTAAATGGGTTCATTTTTCAGAGGGCTACACAGTGAGGGTATCATGATTTTAGCTACATGACAACACAATCAGATGTTCTAAGGTAGCGGTTCTCAATGGAGCTGTGCCAAGAAGCTAACAGAAGCTAGCAAACACTGAATAGAAGAAGAGCTGCCATTGAAACAGTTGCAGCCAAGCATGATTTGATGTTGCACAATACAGTTTTACCAAGTTGCTCAAAGTATAAACTGGTATTGTTGTGCATTTAAGGTGTAAAGTTTACCTTCCACCAAACGCCCCCCAAACTTATCCCAGCGCCCCCTTTTGTAAAAATGTCCGCCAGCGCCCCATGCCGTCCTCTGAACGCCCCCTGGGGCGCGGTACCACCCATGTAAAGAACTACTACCTTAGAACATCTGATTGTGTTGTCATGAACTTTAACATTTACCATAAGATGGTATTTTTTGTCATTTGTCTGAGTCTGACTTTCTTTAGGGGAAATGTGTGTGCTCATCCACCTCAAAGTATTGTCATATGTGTGTGGCGACAAAAACATATTCCTCTTGTGAATAATCTTATAACCACTCCCAGATTGTTGGGCAGCAAATGTTGCTACTTAAACGCCATTGATGTTATTCTAAAAAAAAATGTTTTTAAAGACACATTCATATGTCTTAGAGCTTTCAGTTGAACAAACATGACTTTTTATAGAACTGGTCTCACCAATGAGCAGCAGATGTTTCTTTCCTCACAGGTTCTATGAAGAAAGGAACAGTTCTTTAGTTTGAAGGAGTGTACTTCACACATACTTTTTCCATTTCGCTCATGCAAGAGCTACGTAAATCCAATTTTTAAAAACACCACCCAAATACTGCAGTTTGTCCTTTACTGATAAACTGGTCTATCATGATATAAGTGATAACCTGGTGCAGTGTATTCAGACTGTTTGTGTTGTTCAGGGAGAAAGATGTGGCTGCCATTGATGTGAACATGGGATGTCCAAAGGAATACTCCACTAAGGTAAGGTGATTTGTTCTGTTATTATTCTTTTTGTGATTGTACCACTTGCATAAAAACAGTTGCAAGAGCAGATATCCTTCAGGGTAATCACCTGACTGTGATTGTGATGCATATTATCTTGCTGGGATAATATGCCTTTGACCTTTGACCTTTGGTCAAAGGTCAAAGCTGCCACTGCTTTGACCTTTGACCCTCCGCTTTGTGTTTTCCTTCAGGGTGGAATGGGAGCTGCTCTGCTATCAAATCCAGACAAGATTGAAGCTGTGAGTACATCCACTAGAATATTTTTTAATTGTTTAACAGTCACTTTGAAATTTGTGGGTTTCATAAGTTTTCTTGTGTTTTTCTTTATTAAAGATCCTTAAAAAGCTTGTGATGGGAGTCTCAGTACCAGTTACGTGTAAAATCCGGATTCTTCCTTCGGTAATACATCGCATGTCAGTTATCGGGTTACATTTTCTGAGCTGGTGAAGCTTGAGGCTGTTCCTTTTTTAAATATTTAATTTTGTTGTGGTCTGCTAACTTCTGGCACATATTTTGATGTGTAAACCATGAACGCATGACACTGAAAATATAGGACCTACCAACTACTGCATCAAAGAATCTGATTGCAGCTTTCATTCACTGATTTTCTAATGGTAGTAATGATTAGATTCATTGTGCAGCTCTACTTTTCACCATTTTGTTTCCACTTTATAATTATGTACCACTTTGAGTTAGTCCATCACTCAAATCCCAGTTATAGAAGTTGAAGTTTGTGACTCAAATGTGACAAATGCAAAAAAAGCAGCTTTCAAAATTTTGAAAAATTAAATCTGTACTTTTAGAAGTAATTGTAAATGGATTAAAGAGTGGAAATACATTAAAACATGCCATCAAAAGGCTGATACGAGAAATGAAACAAAGCAGAAATTAAATGTTGAAATAATTTTGTGACATGGTGAAAATTAAAGATAACAGGGCCAATGTGAAAGCAGAATGACTGACAAGTCAGTGTTTCATGTTGGTGGTTAACAGCTAGAGGAGACGGTCAGTCTGGTGCAGCGGATTGAGAAGACTGGCGTCGCTGCTGTTGCTGTTCACGGCAGGTAAGAGGCAGCTTTTTTTCTCCATTAGCTGCATCAGAACCCTCAGTCTTCCCAAATTAGTGATAGATGAGAGTCCTCTCTTTTGTTTTGATGTCTTTTTTTGAAGTTACTTGATGGAATGTAGTGTGGTGCACTAATTCCACACCGAGACCTTCAGCATTTCTCCAGGTTTAACACTGTGCTGTATCTGTAGAGCCGGCTGAACTAAACTGCTATATGAAGACATTTGGTACACTCAAGCTTTTTCTTTATTATAAACACAGACACATCAGAGTAGAACTATTTTTTTACTGTTTTTATATAATGTGTTCACAGCTTTCATGTTTTGTTTTTAAAGAATTCATACATGATAAACATGCAGAATGAAACTCATGCTTGCAGACTAAGGTTTACTATTTTGAGGTTTTACATGAGATAAAAATGGCCTGAAATGCCAAAAAGCTCATCCACAGAGATCTAGTCTGCCTGTTACTTTCATTTCATCTTTAAAAAGAAGTGGAAGTTTGAGATTGGTTACTTTTTCCTTATTCTCTACTATTTTATAGATTTATTTTATTCAAATGTAAACTGCTTTGAGGATCCTGTGCCATAGCACTTTAGTCTATTAGTGAAGTTGTTCTTACAGTGTTGCTGGAAACTTCGCGAAGGAGATATTTTCTCACTTTTTGAACCTTGGAAGATGGTAAGGTTGTGCCACATTTTTCTCAGCGTTCCTAAAAAATAACTGTTTCTCAAAATAAAGGAAGTTTTTTTCCTCTGCTGAAGCTTTTGAAACCAAATAAATTGTACAGCATAACATATCTGACATTTTAACATGGACACATTACTTGCTTAAGTGAGTGTGAGCCTGCAGTGTTGGTTGCAGTTGATCCTCATGTAATTTTTCCGGCTGTTGCTCAGGTTTAAGGACGAGCGCCCCAGACATCCTGTCCACTGCGATTACATTCAGGCTGTTGCACAGGCTGTTTCGATCCCTGTCATCGCAAAGTGAGTATCAGTCATCAGCCACTGCTCTTACTTTCTGTTTCGCTAAAACACCAAACCAGTATAAAGGCAGCTGCTGGGACCTTTCTAGACCACTTTTTCTTTGGCTAAAATTTCTGTAAAGGCAATGCAGAATTGACTTTTGTAACCTTTTATTTATTTATTTTAACCAAATTACTATTCTTAACATGTTTTTTTTAAAAACGTCTAAAGTTCTATGTCTCAAAGGGACAAAAGGGATTTCTTTTTTCTGTTTTGCTAGTTTTGACTCATATTATATTTAGGAAAATAACCTTAGTAAATACACCCCCTGACCCCTAAAAATTCAGATTTTTTTTTTTTTTAAGGTTAGAAAAGCCATCACTGCATCCTGGTTCAATGTGAAAATGTTGAGCCAATGCAAATTGCCATACTTATTTAAATAATAAATTAATCAAACACTTTTTTAGGCTCTGTTTCACAAGCCAAACCCAGATGTGATCATTGTCAGATTCTTAGAATCTAAAAATCACTCAAAAAGAATCCTTCTTACAACATGAGTAGTGTTTCCTCTGGGGACTTGGCCCTAGGTGGAGAAGGGCTCATTTTTTGCGGTTGCACATTGATCGCTTGTTAAATATCAATAATCTGGCAGAAAACTGCAATTGGTGCATCCCTACTGTCTCTTCACAACAGAAATAAGTTTCTGTTGCTGATATTTGCATGAGAGTAAGCTGCTGCCATCAAAACAAAACTTGGCATATTTAACTCTTTTGGACTCAACAGCCTTTTTTACTGTGCACGTCCAGTGGGGTCACGCAGAGTGCGAGCTTTTACAAAGTTTTTTTTGTGTGTGGTTTTGGAAACACCTAGCTTCGCTGGAGTCTGATAGGGACATTTTCCCCGCTTCTCCTGAGCATCACGCTAAGACCGTGGCATAGTAAAAACACTGATGTCCTGCTTTTCTGTGCACTTTCTTACATTTCATAAACTAACAGTCAAACACGGTGCTGGTTGTGTGAATGGTTTGCTTCCTCTAATCATAATGGCTTGAATCAGGAATTCTGCTCTCTGTCGGAAACCCATTAGTACAATTATTGCGTCTACCTCTTTTTTGGTGTGTTTTGACTTTTTTTTTTTTTTTAAAACAATTTGCAAAGTTGGTTAATTAAATGTACTGTATCACCTGTCCTGCAGTGGAGGTTCTCTAGATTTGGTGAAGACCAACAGTGATATCGAGGAGTTCAGGAAAGCAACAGGAGCGTCGTCTGTCATGTTGGCTCGTGCTGCCATGTGGAATCCGTCTGTGTTCTGCAGCCAGGGGCCACTTCCTGTGGAAAAAGTCATGGAGAAATACATTAAATATGTAAGTTTGTTACTTGCATCTGAAAAAATGGAAGAGATCTTCTTAGAGAGTGACCAGGCTGATCAGAATAAAATATCATTTTATTTTAGGCTGCAGATTTAAAGTCTTTTTTAAAATCAAAACAAGATTCTACACAATTTTGTCTTAAGCGAACTTTTTATTAAGACATATTCTTAACAGGGATATAACTTTCTTAAAGTTACTATAATTTCTCTATTCATAGTTACATATTTAATAGAGCATAATCACATAAACCATGGACAGATGTAGCAAACTCTAAAAAAGATAAACCCTAAATCATTTACTTCATTTAAGTGAAGTAAATGAAAAACCCTAAAAGTACAGAAATCCCTAATGCTGTATGGGATGGAGTCTATGTTCCAAAAGCGTAGGTATTACACAAAAGTGGAAACGCTGCTGCATATCCTATTACCAAAGCACAGTTGGCAGCTAAAGAAAACTAAGCTGCTCACAGACTGGTCCCAATGCAGGAAGGATCACAGCTGATGGAGATGAGTTTGAGATGAGCCAGTGGGGCGACGCATCCACTCAAAATGGGTCTTTGGCTACTGAGCAGTTTCAGGTTTTGCCACCAGGGTTAACTGCTTCGATGTGAACAACAATGTGGAGTGAAAACTGTGGATTATTGATATCAGTTATTATCGATTTTGACTGATTTGAAACCTTTATATTGTGATAAGTTTTTTTAGCCGTATTGTACCACACTTGTTCCTTGAAAAGATGTAATAAATTATTAACTAAGCTGTAAGGGAGTGCTTTCACTTTTCAAGAGTTAAAGCTAATGGCAGTAATAATGTCACTAGTGGTGAGTATCAGCATTGGAAATATTTATATAGGTTATCCAGAAAGATAGCTCTGGGTAACTTAAGTCAATCCAAGCAAATCCACCAATTTACCTAAAAATTAAATTTTAAGCTCTTATCTTTCATTGACAGGAGAGGAACCTGACAACTAGTAGATCTGAAACCAGCAGTAAACTGGCAGTCTGAAAGTGAAGAGCAGACAGACTACAGCTCTTTAAATGGACACATTATATTTTGTGAAATCAGTCACTTTTGAACCCAGGACCATTTCACTGTGGCCTGTGGATTAACCTCACGTTTTTTCACATCAGAAATTACAGAATGAGCTTCTTTTAGTAAATCAACACTTTGACTTCACAGTGCTATTACTGAGTTCAGCTTGGCAATGGGTTTTATTATAGTGATATATTCTATATTTCAATCAATGCTGACAATATACCTCAGGTTTAAGCTTTTGGGTTTCCTGGTTCCAGGCAATCCGTTATGACAACCATGCTTTCAACACAAAGTACTGCCTGTGCCAGATGCTGAGAGACAAGGTGGAGTCTCCACTGGGGAAGCAGGTGCAGGCTGCACAGACCAATGCTGAGATAAGGTGCAAGAGTTTCTTTTTTTTTTCTAAAAACACTTTCTTGTATTAACCAGGAACAGAACGGAATATTATCAATAAGGTGTTTTGTGTTGTGTAAAGTAAAAATATGTGATTCGACTGTACTGCAGTGAGGCATATGGACTCCAAACGTTTTATCAGGAGATCCAGCAGGACCTTCAGGCTAAAATGGCCGCCCTTCAGAGCTGTAATCAGCCTGACAAACCCGTAATGGATGGAGATGTGACCACCATGGCTGTCAAGTTTGAACGGTAAATCTGTCAAATATTACATTTTAACACTACAGCAAAACCCTTTTTTTTAGACATGACAGGTGTATCTTTTTGATGTGTGTGTGCTGTATAGACATGGGTTTAAAAGTTTATCATGAGATTTTATAGTTTTTATTGGAATAATGGTGAAAGTCAGGATACAAAGTAATTAAAATAAATTTTTGTTAGTGTGTTTTCTACATTCTAATCATATTACCTGCTTATATTTAACGTTTTGGTTTAGAGACTAAAACTGTTAATTATCAAATTGTAAACTGATCAGTACATAAAAAGAGAAAAATGTGTGTATACTAGGGGTTGCACCAGTTAGTCGACTAGTCGATTCTTTTCTCTGCAATGACTTTTTTTCTGGGCTGGTCGACTAGTCGCAATCACGTGACAAAGCAGATTTTTCCAAGGAAATGAAAGAAGGTGGACTAGGTGAGTTTGTCAGAAAGCTCAAATTGTATAAAAATGTAAATAATTTAACAAAGAGATACTGTAAATTACAGCATAGGCTACCGCAATAGGGGCGTTGCGTGGCGCGGTGGTTAACGCGGCGCCCCGCATATAGAGACTTTAACCCCCGGCAGTCAGGAGTCCGACTCCCGTCCTCCAGTCGCTGGGTCCAGGCCTCTCCGCTCTCTCTGCTCCCCTACAGTCAGATTGCTGTCAAATAAACTAGTGCCGAAAAAATACTAAAAAAAAAAAAAGAATACTACCGGAGTAACGTGCCACATGATGTCAGGCTTGTTTATCCTTCAACTGATCAGCGTCATCCTGCGTATTGAAGCTTTTAACCTGGCAGCTTTGCACTCTTATAAAGATATGATTTGACTACATCTGTAAACTAAGTCCAGCTTCATCCTGACGGTCTGATCGAGTCGATCTCTGCCTCCGTCTGCTGGTCGGTTCAGAGCCGAACCGACTCTAGTCAGCAGAGCTTCCTGCTGCGCGTCGGGCGGAAAAGCAGCAGGAGGCTTTGTTGAATTCAATTGTAACCAAACGGGATCCGTTCATAATAAGTTAGGCTTGTGATGCTCCAAAGCACCATGTGGTCAGTGTAATAATTTGACTCCTACAGGAGTAACTATGCAGAGATCATCAGCACCAGCCGGTGTTTGGAAGAAAAAAAAGAAGTCAGACCGACTTTGTGCAACGAACGTTTCACCGAAGTAGTTGTGAAGTTTTTTGAGAAGGTCCTCGCTGCAGCAAACAGAAAGGGGCGGGGACAGACCACTGTCAGCCTCATTCATACCTTATATGGAAATGGGACAGTTGCACTCCGGAAGTGAAGGGGGCGCTGTTTCCTGTATTATCAGCGCCCTCCCGTTTTTATTTTCTTTTGAAATATGTGATATATCTTCACCTTTAGGAAGGAGTTTCACTTGCAGCATGTAGTTGAACTTCAATATTTTATTTACTTAAGCGCAGCTCACAGTTTTTAACAAATTCTGTAGTTTTCAGTGTACTTCTAAATCTGCTCCTTTGTCGTATCTTTTTGAGCCTACTACTGTCTCTAGTGGGCTGGCGGTGGTAACTCAACTAATATAATCAGGTTACTAAATCACCACAAGGTCTTTATTAATTTCGGCATTACTGGCACCGTAAAAGATAAATTATCTCATAAAACAC
>CAEGAF010091023.1:0-16956 GCA_903067075.1 Micropoecilia bifurca | reverse complement strand
ATCACATTTATTACGGTTGAAAAAGAAAAAGTTGCCAAGTTTAGATTTAACTGAACTGATTACGGTAGTTTCCGAACCGTAACTGTAACAGTAAAAGTGCTGATCCTTCGTGTTGCTACTAGCATGTGCTAAATGAAAAGTGGGTTCTTCTTCTTCTTTAGATTTCAGCAGCAGCTGCATCCATTATTGTTGCTCTACTGCCATCTACTGGATCCTAATATCTACCTCAAATCTGGTATTGTTCAGGGGGCCAGACCAAATGTGGAGGGCCGTAGTTTGGGGACCAAAATAAAATTCACACCATTTAGAAAAGGCTAATAGCTTTATTATATCTATAATTCATATATTTATACATATCTATATCCTTGTATCTATTTTCAGTACATTTTAGTTAAAAGCTACTATCTGTTAGCTAGGTAATAGCTAGCTACTAGTTAACAGCAGACTTTTAGCTAGACTGTTAGCTTGATTTACTAGCTAACAGTGGTCTGTTAGGTAGTAGCTAGGTGCTACAAGCTAGCTACTTAAGCCTTCACTTAAACAGGAAAATGTTTAAGTGAAGGCAGTAGCTAGTAAATCTGCGTCAAGCTAACAGTCTAGCTAACAGCTAGCTTGCAGCTAGTAAACTAACAATTTTTTACATGTAATCTCTGAACTAAATTATGGAAAAACCAAAACATTTTGTAGGAATATAATTAATCTTATAACATGCAGTATTTTTAATGAATATAAATAAACATTTTACACTTTGTTAAACTTTTTAGGAAAAATCTTGAGGTTTTTCTTCAGCACATTAGATACAGATCATGCAGTGACAGACAGTCTTAATTCCTTATGTTTTAATTTTAGCTCTACGACTCCTATTTGTATTTTTTACAAGAAAAACGTTTCTTTTTCACCTAGATTTCTCCACTATGGGTCAATAAAGCTTATTTCTCTTTCTACATGGTGAATGTTTTCAGACATTCGTTTTGATTTACCGAGAGACCTGATGTCCTGAAAAGTCAATCTCACCTCAGTGTAAATTATCGCCGCCTCATGACTGACACATGACCTTCAGGCAGATTTAGATTGGCTATGAAACTTCAAATCAAACCCATTATAATTTAACACGACTGCAGTCTATTTTTGTCCCAGAAGGGTGGCTGCGATTTAAAAAAACCTGAGCTCTGCAATAACTTTTTTCATGTAGATAATTGAAATCTAAGCCGCTGCATTAGAGCAGAGAGTCGGAGAACATGAGCTCCAAAATTAGAAAGTGAAGTTTAACAAGCCGTGTGTGAAGATGAGGGGATGATGTAATGCTGTGCATGAAATATGCAACACTGGACCTGAAATGCTTTGTGAATTATCTCACTCACACGCACACACACACACACACACACACACACACACACACACACACACAGTTCTGACAATCACCTGCAATGGAAAACGATGACGTCCAGCAGCGGCTGGGCTTTTGTGGCTCATTTCAAACTGAAATGTCTTCCTTCAGTCTGAGTTTGAGAAGCTGAGCAGGAATGAGAATTGATTTCCATCAATCTCCAGTCTGACCTTCCCGCCTTTCAAATCGCTCCAAGACGTTGCATATCTGCTGATAAAGGCAGAGGGTCGTTGGGTACAAAACGTATTATTTAAAAAAGAAAGAAAAAATAACAGGCACGGATAATTCACCACAGTTGTCTTGATTTTAGTCACAGTTTCTGCATTTCTATTGGAAATATGTGTAAGACTTTGTCAATATTCTGCCAATGTAAAACAACTAAAAACATCATTTTGCATTTGTGATATTATATTAAATAAGAAACGCAAATAATTTCATATGTGAATAAGTTTGTTCATGCAATAAGTCATTAAAAAACATTTTGCGCCACCATTTTTCAGCTACTTCCTGTCGTTTTCTTTGCGGTTTCTGCCAGTAGTAACATCCGGTTGTTGATCATGTGATTTGTATGATACAAAAAAAAGTGTTTCCATTGCAGTTTTGTGAAAAAAACACAACAATTTTGATACAACCTAAAAAAAAATAAAGCCTCAACATTTTATAAAAACAAATTGCCGGAATTTGCTGTTTCCATTAAGCAAATTTGTTTTCTCTGTTTAAATTTGTGCTATTTTATGGTCATTAGTTGCATATTTGGGGCGAACTGATGAAATCGGTTCTCAATGTCACATTTGCTTTATGAAAATCGCATCATTTTGCTCTCAGCCTCAAGTTGACTTTCTTCTTTTCACCTCGTCTGCAAGCAAAACTATTGAGTGATTGGTCAAAATGTCCTGGACATGTTTATTTATTCAGAAAACAACGCCAACCTCCAAGCCATCAGCGCACACGTCCGCTATGACCTGCTAATAGCAGAGCTAATCTTAGCTTAGCACTGTAGCTAACTAAGTTTAGCATACCTAGCTTCCCCTGCATTAATTGTTCCAGATCATTTGCTTGACTGTTTTGTAAGCTTTGATTTAAGTTTAAGCTTTACTTAAAAACTGTTAAGAATTATCCAACTAGTTGGACATTAATACTCTTATTTTGAAGTCCATGTTCCTGTCCTGTTTTCTTTATTTTTCAAGTAAGTTTTTTAAGAAAATACCAAGTAAACAACAAAAGAATGAATGAGGCTTACAGACGAATACAACATTTACATGATCAACCAACCAGAGGTGTTAATCAATCGCATTTACTAAGAAATGCACAGATATGAAATGATTTGGGAGATTTTTAGCATTAGCTTCTGCTAAATATTATCTCAGCGTTAGCAGAACTAATGTTTATGATTAGTGCGTTAAGGTTAGCATAGCTAGCACTACAAACTACTAAAAATAATTAAATTCAAGTGTTCAAATCCCTTCTGTAAATTCCATATATTTGCAGAATATTTTGTCAAAAAGTCGTTTTATTGCAGGTGTGCAAGTTTTGGACAAGAGAACGAAAACCAGGCTACGGTGTTGTAGCTAACATGGTTCACTGAAGTTTTTTTCCTTAAGCAAATCAAGCAAATATTAAAACTTTTGTCAGAAATGTTAATCATAAGCTCTTCTTATTATTTAATCAACACATTTTTGTGTAATTTTCACCTAAAACCATTTTCTGCTCAAATAAACGCCAAACTGGAATCATGTTAGAGTTCAAAAAGGTGAAACTCTTTAGAGAAACTGATTTTCTCCAAAACTCAGGCAGCACCGATTTCACAGCTGATTGAAATGATGTTTGAGTCAAACAACCTTTAGGAGACGCATCAGAGGACGGAGAGCTGATGTGGGACCTGCTGCGCTTTGGACCAACTTTAACTTCACTGCTTTAAGACACAGAAAAAGGTGCCTGCATGCATAATTCACAACTGGGTCTGAACAAACAGCCAGTTTGTCTAACATTTAATGAAGAGGAGGAGGAGAAGACGGCCAATGTTTGGAGGTGATAAGGCAGCTTTCCGCCCTGCAGGCCTCATTCAGCCTGTCTGGCCTGGAAACGCAGAATCTCACCTGCTGAATGTGACCAACGCTTATCGCCGGGTGGCAACATGTGCAGCTTCCTTTGACTCAACATCTGACGTTTCCAATCCACAAAATGGTTTCATGTCTAAATAACACGACCAAGGAAGGTTTAGCTTCTTAAAAACATCCTGTTCGCTTATTTTAGTCTGGATTATGAAGATTTCACCAATAATGTTTAAAGGAAGTGGGGGTGGAGGTGGAAAGGAAGCTAATGTAACATTTTCTAGAAGAGAAGATTTTCTTCTCTACAAGATCTAATAAAAAGTGAAATACCAAAAAATATTGGGGACAATGTGAAGGAAAAGATGGAAATTAGACAAATTAATTTCCTGTAATGTAGGCTAATAAGATAAAGGTTTTAAAACATCAATTTGTGTGTAATTAATGTCCAAAATGTTTTTCTCTTTGTGAATCAAGTTACTGAAGTAAATTAACTTGAAAAAAATATTGAAATAACCTCAATTCTGACATTCAGGCCGTTTCACCCTGATGATCTGGTAGATTTGGTTCAACTTGGTACCAAAGTTGCAGGATTTGATCCATTTCCAGTTGCTGTGGTTCTCTGAGTCCAACCAACCAAACCCTTTGAGCAACCAGTTCCCCTCCCAGCCTGAGGGGGCGCTGCACCAAGAACCACTGAAGGAAACAACATGAAAACCTCTGAAGACACTGAGGGCAACGTCCTTCTTCACAAAATGAAAACAAAAAGAGAGTGGCATCCATTTAGGATTTATCTTAAATTGTCTTTGGTTAAAAACCATGAGTCATTTCTCCTGTTAGCATTAGGCTAACGCGTTTGTTTTGGTTGTATTTACCCAGAATGCCCTGCACTGCAGTTTGATTTTTGGTCCAATTGCACATTCACACTGGGTCTGACAAGTCAAATTGCTAGGATTATTGTGAATGCTCTCTCTCACCAGCCATGTTTGATCTGCTTTAATCCAACTCCAGTCTAGAAAATCCGGTTCGTTTGTGGAGATCTGAATGCTAATCGGACTAAAAAACCAAACTCTGGTCCAACTACAGATCTCGGCCTGGGTTCAGGTGAAGTGAACTTTGGTTTGGTTTGAATGCATATGTGAACGCCAAGTGGACCAGAGGCCGCTCCAAAAGCAGGAAGTGAACTACAGCACCGGGCATTCTGGGTAAATACAACCAAAACAAACGTGCTAGCCTAGCGCTAGCAGGAGAAACGGCTCATGGTCTTTTTCCAGACAAAAAGGAGAAATCCTACAAGGAAGTTGCACTCAGTCGTTTTCTTCAGTGGTTTTTGGTGCAGCGCCCCCACAGGTGAGGAGAGGAACAGGTTTCTCAAAAGCCTGAAAGTGTAACAAATGTTGCGATTTTGGCTCCTGATCAAATCGATTTTACCCAAAAATACCTCGGCTGCACCCCGTCTGCCCCTCTCATCGCTCTCTGAGGAAATATTCCTCAGTTTTAACGGAACATTTTCAAATTATGCTGCTGAAAAGGGAGTTTCTGTGACATCTGGAGCAACTTCAAAAGTTGTTTTTCTCTTTTCACTACCTTAGTTTTTTCCATTAGAAGCTTCAAGATATCTTGATTTTTTTTTATTTACAGGACAAGTTTTTTTGTTTTTCACAGCAAATGTAAAACAACTTTAATCCAAAACGTGAAGCTTCAAAGCAAACAGGAATGAGGAAAACTTTAATGTCTCTAAGTTTCTGTTGGTTCTGCCTGATCCGCTGGGATCCGGCTCCGTTCTGCAGGTCCGTCTGGCCGCAGAAAACAAAACCCGTATTAAAGAGCAGAAACTTGACGTCCCAGGAAATGAAAAGCAGATCCAGCTGTTTGACCTCAGCTCACGTCGAAACGTCACAGAGTTTAAATCACGTCAGGAATCCTGTGTAAGGCGGAAACTGTCCAGATTAACCAACTAATTCAGACAGAAAAAACTCCTGTGGTGAATATTATGTAAAACATTTATCAGGTGAAAAAAGTCTTGAAAAATATTTAAAAAGTGATTTTTTAAAACAAAGATTTAATTATTTAAAGAGAAAAAAGCAAACAGAAGATTGTTTTGTTTATTTTTATATTTTTTTCTCCTGCCAGTTCAATTATAGACTGATTTATTAGCCAGACTCAATTAAGAGGAGAAAAACAAAGGCTTGTTTCCAGAGTTATCCCATCAGGAATTAGGGCCGGGCTTTGATTAGACCATTAATCTATCTGCATTAAATTACACCATTATCATTTGGGTTGCAATTACATATCTTTGTCATCATGTTTATAAAAACTGATGAGGTCTCATCTGATTAGACCTTATTAGACGTTGATGCAAATTCATTTTTTATTTTTATTTAATATTCAATTCTCAAGTTTCCAATAAATAAAAACGTTAGTATGTACCAATTTTACATCTGACGTTTATGCAACTCGATAGTTTTGAGTTAGTAATTATTATGACATAGTGCAAATTACTGTAAAATTTAAGTTAACTTAATAAAGTGTTGAAATTACTTAAATGACACAGAGATTTTATTTTTTTTACTTCACAGCAAAAACACAAAATGGTACCAATTATTTTAGTCTAGTGTGTAGTGGGGTTATTTTAATACTATTGGCTTAAAACCAGTCCCAGTGTCTTACTATGACTTTGTTTTTCTTATTTCCACTGTACTGAGAAATCTGCAGGAAAAACAAGAAAAAGAAAACTTATTTCTGGATAAACAGAACCATAAATACAACTCCTTTCATCAAATTAATTGAGATTAATCGATTTAATTATCGATTAATCATTAACTGGAGTATCACAAATATAAAACAACAAAGAATAAAATACTGTGCAGTGAGGTGTGAATTTCAACATAATGCAGGTTAATGAATAAATATTATTCTGGAGCTCAAACAATTAATCAGATTAATCGTGATTAATTGGTTATTGACAAAATTGTCAGGTAATTTAGTAATTGATTAATCGTTAGTTACACAAAGAACAATAAAGCATAAACTAGTATACAGTAGAATTTCAACATACTGCAGTGTATAATTAGTGGTAAATATTATTTTAGGCTAATTTTGAAACAATCAGCAACTATTTTAGTAATCGATTAATCATTAACTGGAGACTCAAACTATATTGGACAATGAGGAAAACAATGTTACACATTTTTCATCAACATTACTGACTTAAAGCTCCTAAATCTTGCTGAAAAGTTACTTATAATTAGTTTTGTCTTATTTCAAGTGGACTAAAATATTTATACAAGAAAATAAACAATAAACAGTTGGTAAGATTTTGTGTTTTTGCAGTGTTGACGCTCCAGAAAACAACTTGATCAAAACAGTTTATGGTTGCTTATAATGTTTCAATAAAATCTGAACTTATTTTTAGGCTTTTATGCATTTTTATTTCAGATACTCTACGAGTATTTTTAAAATTTAATGTTACCTGAAAAAAGAGCTGAAAATGAAACGGTAAATCACAGAATCTTTGTGTTCGGCTCCCTGCAGCAAACATTTCAAAATGTTGCCTGCGTTACACAATCGCTCTCCAGGGTGGAACGGCTCAATCAAAGTAAAGCCTGATGTAAGTAGAACAACTTTATCAACATTTACGTCATTCTTTTATTCCAGATCTCACCTTTAATTTGTTTATTACTCTTTCTGTATCTAACAGGTAGCTGTGTCTATTTCTATTCAACCACTCAAACTTAAAACACACTTTTCAACTATATCTGGCCGTGAAATACACAGAAACACTTCAGAGTGGAGCTTTATCAAAAGAAAGCCTCAATACAGAAGCACAGACAGGCAATCGAGACGTTTAGCCCTTTAATCTGGATTAGTTTGGAAATAAGTTTCAGTCTTGATGGAGTCGGGAGGCGTTGGCAGCTCAGTCCAGCGTTAAACGGCGGAGAGCAAACAGTGACGTCTGATTGGATGAACCGCCTGTTGACTCTGCTGGCAGGTCATCAGCGTTTTGTTTGCTTTCATTTCAGGCAGAGCCACAAAAATCTGGTGATAAATGATGAAATTTTGCTGCAACAGTGGGACTCTCGTTTAGTTCATTTCCATTTTTCACTGATTTCCGTTGAAGTGTCAATGAAAACATGAAAGTTTTGAGCATTTATTTAGGGCAAACAAAAATACCCCGAATTTTCTGCCATGAATTTTAGACTGTTTATGCTCAAGCAGACGATTAATCGATTAAATAATCGATTAATTGGATAAAAAATAGCCATATTTTTTTGTTTAACCATTTAAGCCTTTTTACACAATAATTGAAACACGTTAAAGATGCAAATGAGTAAATAATTACATATTTTTAAATATAAACTAAAATTTTGCCTAAAACACTGTAACAGCATTCCATTAATGAACGCATAATTATTTCTAGCATCTGCAGCTAAAATAATACTTTCTACTTATATGTTGGTTATTTTTGTGTTACTATCTGGATAGAAAAGGGAGATTATTAGGAGATTTTATTACTAAATTTGAACCAGGTGAAGCTAACCTGCCACTTGAGGAATTCTGGGTAAAAGTATTTTCAGACAAGGAAGATTTTTTTTATCTTAAATGTGACATTAATACATTTTTGTACAGTTTTGGTTTAATTACGGTTCTGCTCTTTCAGTAAATGGTATTTTTTAAGAACTCCAGTTAACGATCGATTTCTGAAATAGTTGATGATTATTTCAATAATTGATTAATCATGATTAAGTTGATTAATCGTTTCAGCTCTGACACATTTACTTAGCATACCAACTGTATTATGTTGAAATTTTGCCCTGACTTCACACCATTTTATTCTTTATTCATTGCTCTATCTTTGTGTAAGACTCAAGCAAACTATTAATCAATTATTAAATTAGCTGACAATTGTTTCAATAATTGATTGGTCACGATTAATTTGATTAATCGCTTCAGCCCTACCAACAAACACGAATGAAACAGTTCCAGTGATGGTTGTGTCGAATCAGAAACGTATTTTTGTTTCTAGTTTCTTAGTACATTCCAAGTAAGACAAAACTAACATATAAATACATTTTAGGAAGACATAGGAACTTGTTTTAAGTCAATGATTACAAAAACTACGAGTTTCACTGGCAGATAATTTCACTTGTGTAAAAATGTCTAGTCATGAATTTAATATTCTGCCAGGTTAAGTACTTATTTACTTAAAACAGGCATTTTTACATATCTGCTAAAAAGTTACTTTGAAATTAGCTTTGTTTTATTTCAAGATATTCACACTACAAACTGAACCATATCTAGCAGAATAATCACCGTTTTTAACTCTTCCAGTTAACAAAAACGTTTTGTGTTTCAGTTTTTGTTCGTTTTGGTTGACTGTAACAGCCTTGGTGTCTGTTCTCCATCCAGGGTTCACATTCAGCACAATGATGACGCTGTGGACGTAAATGGCCTTGCTAATTAGCTTTAGTTATGGGCCTTCACACTCCCATCCGACATTCTCTGCACTTAACGCTTTCCCTGGAGAGCAGAATCGCATAACATCAGGGCGAGGCTTCATGGCGGGCCGTAAATCAGACACCTGAAACTGCATTAGCCGTTCCAACAAGCAGGGCTGTGTGATTACGAGTGGACCGGATGCCGTCTGCTCGCTGATAAAGACGACACCCTGATAAGGCTACAGTGGATTCACTGCGTCTCCTTCTGATAATTAGACATTTCAAACAACATCACCGACTATCCGGTGTGCTGTAATTTATACACTGGAGGACCAGGATAGATGGAGCAGCAGAATATAAAACGTTGTTTGACCTCCTGAATTAACACACAGTGAAGAAGTTGAAGGAAATGGAAGCATTCAAACACACAAAGATCATTATCATAAATCTATGGTCTTCACAAGACATTCATTTAATTTTCTGCAAAAATCATTCTTAAACAATGCGATTTTAGCTGTTTTATGGGGTCTTGTCATTTTAAAATATAATAGAATTTGTCACTTTAAATAAAAAAAGAATATGCTGCTGGCCACGAACCCAAACTCAGCATTTAAACTCTCACGTGAAAATGGCTGCAAACAGACGTGCAATTGAACAACTGCCCATCTTTGGAAAGCAACGGTGGAGCCTCCTGCATAACCAACAGGATCGCAGCAAGTGGTTTCTGGAAGGCAAGTCAACAACACAATTAAAACCTGCTTACAAAAGCTGCTGGAGCTCAGCTTGGGTTGCTAGGTGACGGCGGAACTCGGCTGGGGTTGCTAGGTGACGGCGGAACTCGGCTGGGGTTGCTAGGTGACAGTGGAACTTGGCAGAACTCGGCCGGGGTTGCTAGGTGACGGGCAGTGCATGCTGATTTGTGACGTTACAAACAGCTCATATTCCAGACACCAAAAAACATTCACTTATTACCCTTTTTTAAAGTGTTTAAGAAGCAGTAGAAACCAAAATGGAAGCACAAAAATGAAATGTGAAAATTTTGCTTAAGTCCACTTTAAGTATTCAACATTTCATCTGGTTAACAATAATCAGCAAACTTATGAGTTTTAAACTGATATTCTGACCAAGATTCTGTTGTTTTGTTTTTTCAGGAAAGGAGGCTACAGTGTTAGCATGCTGCGTCCTGGTTACAATGAAATGTCCACAAAGCATCTCAGTAGCTGCGTGTCCATAGTTGCGTAATTTGACATTTCAAAACAAAAAAACTTAGATTAATGGAAACAAGCCAATTTGGAAAAAATAGTTTTCTGATACAAAAGGTTGTCTCTAGAATTAGCTGGTATCAAAATTATTTAAATTCGCAAAATTGCAACTGAAACACTTTTTTCACACCAAACGAGTCACATGATCAGCAACAGGATGTTGCTACTGGCGGAAACCACAAAAAAGACGAGGAAAAGCGGTTGGAGGAAGACAGGAACTTTTCACGTAAACATACTGATTTACCCAGGTTTTCAATTGCATTTCTTATTTAATTCAAACATTGCAATTACTAAATTATGTTTCCTTTTTATTTTAGCAGAATATCAAAGTTTTGAGCACATTTATAACAGAAATTCTGACAATAAAATTACACAAATTGAAATTACAAAAACATACTCACTTAATGGATACACAGCAATAACATTTTCCATAAAAGTTTTTTGCACCAGGATGAGGTGTTTTGTTTTGGCCGTATTGAAGTTGGTTTATTTCGCAAAACTGTTTTCACATCACATGAGTTGCATGATCAACAACCAGATGTTTCTACTGCTGGAAGCAACAAAGAAGACAACAGGAAGTGGTTGGAGTTTCCTATTTAGTGAAAACACCAATTGCAAAATTGTGTTTTGTGGCGCTAGCAGAATATCAACAAGGTTTTGTGCACATTTGTAATAGTTTCATTATGTTTCTCAAGCAAACCTTCTAAAAATCATATCAAAGCATTAAAAAGATTAGAACAAAGTTAGCACTAAGGCTCTTAAATTTATCGAACTCCACAGTGAGCAGAAAAGCTAAATATCTTCTTCTTGTTTAAGCACAAAGCAGCAAAATGTGCAGCAGTCAGACGGAGACGGAGGCTGTTTGGTAATAACTTCATCAGGATGAATGAAGATCCAGCTGTCAGCCACAGAAACATAGAAAATGGGGAACGATTGTCTCTGACAATTTAAAAGATTAAATGTGAGAATCACAGCGTCCGCGGCTCTGCGCTTTGCCTCTTTACCTCGTTCCCAGCGGAGCGACGAACCTCACAGAACGAGACGGAAGAGGGAACAATCTGGAGATGGAGAGATGCGGGGGAAAGCGGAACAAAAGGCGAGGATGTAGACGACGCAGCTCGGCTAACAGCGACTTCTGAGACAATAAAATGTGTCACATTCGATACAGTTTTCCTAAAGAGCCGCCTGAAACTGTCAGCGTGAAGAAAAGAGACGGCCTGGGCTAAATGTGGCGCCGTCACCTGCCAGGTAAAAATCACTTCACTCACATAAACAAAAACACCTTGATGTGAAAACCGAGTCTTTGTTTCTATACGCTGCGATTGTTGTTTAACAGCCGCTAAGCTGCAGCTGACAGAATCAATACACACACAATGTAATTACAGCATTTGATTACAGAGCTTTTATTTCTGTTCTCACGATGAAAACCACACAGTCTCAGCTCTGCCAATCATGATTCACTTCAACGTCACATTAAAGGTCCGTCTGGGTCTGCAGTCGCAATGTAAATGTTACTGACCTGCTGCAGAGGTCGAGCAGAACCACGGCGGTCAGTGGAGATGGGAATAAAAAGATTTCCACCAAATATTTTTAAGCAAAATAAGAACATTTCAGAACTTTTTTTGGAAGAAATTTGGAAATTGTGTGATTTAATCTCAGACACTTTCTGGAAAAATCTGGAAATGTCTGAGATCCAAAAGTTGAAAGTTTGCACAAAATTTGTTCAAATTATTCTCTGAAATTTTCACAAGAAAAAAAAAACGTGAACATTTCTAGATGAATTTTCTAGAAAAAAAAAACCTCAGAAACTTCTAGATTAACCTCAATAATTTTTGGGAAAAATCTCTGAAGTTTAATAATTTTGACTTTTAAGATGCAGAAAGTTCCCAAAACTCAAAGTGAATCGCAGCAGCTGAAAATGTAAGAAACTATGCAGGTCTACCAAACCCTCAGGTGTAAAAATACTTTATATTTCATGTTTACGTTTGTCACCTTCATCATTTTTAATGTTCAGAATTTATTTGTGTTTCTTATTTAATGGAAACCCCAGAGATGTGAATTTGTGTTTTTTCAGAATGAGCAGCGAAGCACCAAGGTCAGCAGCTTCTGATTCCTGCCGTCGTTTTTGCTGTTTGTCCGGACTGAGAGAAGCTCTCAGCGTTTGCTGGATGTTGTTTTTCTGGTGGCTCTTCACCCATAAAAGCTTTTTTTTTTTTTTTTTACTATTTTCAAAGAGAAAATGTCTTCAAGTGAAAAAAAAATCCCAACGTGGAGGAAAATAAACAGAGAGCAGACATTTCCCTCAGAATAATAATGACTTCTTCTGTTTTTTTTCCCGTAAATGAGTTTTACAGCCTTAATGAAGGAACGATTTCTCTCTCCTGGCCTCCGCAGGTTGATGAGGGCTGAGGGTTTGAGCCCAGAGCTGCTGATTGTGTTTGACGATCTGCTCCTGTAAATATGATCCTGAAGCAGAGAGACGATCCGTCTGAGCCTCGTTCCTGATGACATCAAAGTGAAAAGCCCTGCATGGAGATCAAACGCGCCCGGAAATCAGCGCCAACCAAGGAAATGTTCTGATGTTTTTATTCACAACGGCTTATTTGGGTTATCAAATGGAGCCGGTGGCTTCGGCTCGAGTGCCAGACATTCTCAGGTATTAGCTTCTCACAAACACGTTTGTTGTGCTCAGTATGTGAAATGAAATGCCAAAAACTTTTAATCCACAATACAAAACTATAAGCTTTAGCTGCAAAGGTGTCAGAATTGGGTTTTACTAAAGGAGAAGAACAAGCCAAGTCTTCATCATCGGATCGGCGCGTTGCCAGGTTGGTCATGGATTTAGTCGTGATATTTAACAATAACGAGGCTTGAAAATTAAAACTGTAATTAGATTAAAGTTTCATATTCTTCCTCCAGGTCACCAAACTGTTTTATCTCACCTTTTTTAACATTCCTCCAGATAAAATGTGTTAATTCAACATCTGTGTTTTTATATATATAACCGCCTTTAGCAACAGAGGTGGATCCACCAGGGGGGCAAGAGGGGACAACTGCCCCCACATTTTCTGTCCTTAGAATCACACTTTTTAGAAATTAAGCTCTTTTTGTCCAGAAACTCCTTGCAATAATCAATTTAAATATCAATTCACCAAAATAAAATCTAAATTAAAAGGTTTGGATAATGCAAAATTCACTTTTTGCACACATTTTCTTCTATTTGAGTTTCTGCTCCTTGTAAAATCAACCATAACACAAACAAAATATCCCAAAACAAAACTCTCCAGATTGTAACGTCATAAATCGTTAGGCACTGCCCCATTGCCTAGCAACCCCAGGTGAGTTACACTGTTACCTAGCAACACAAGCTGAGCCCCATTGTTACCTAGCAACACAAGCTGAGCTCCAGCATGTTTGGTCAGTTTATTTTACCGGCTGTATAGTAGCTGCTGGAAAAGACAAAGTGTTTTGTTGTTGACTTGCCATCCAGAAACCACTTGCTGCATTCTTATTGGTTGTGCAGGAGGTTCTACTAATGCTTTTCAAAGGTTTCCGGTTGTATAATTTTGGATCTGTTTTTAGACATTTTAATGTGGGGTTGTAAATGAGTTGGAGGGGGGAGGCGTGGCCAGCAACCGCTTAATTAGATTTAAAGTGACAGGAGGTGCTAAAACAGATAAAATCTTAGTATCTTAGAATGATTTTGTGCAAAAAAAATATAATGATCATGTTTTGTTTAGACCACAGACCAAGGAAGCACAATGGGTCACCTTTAAGTATAATTAGAATCCCAGAGGTTCGATGAACTTAAGTATCAATACTTTGACATTTTTACCCAAGTGAAAGTAAAATGTAGCCAACCGAGAAGAAAACAGGTAGAAAAACTAAATGGGACAAAATCTCATTATTGTAAACCAATCAGCTTTATGTTATTAAACTTCTGTGGTTCTCATT
Organism: Micropoecilia bifurca; assembly: GCA_903067075.1. Lineage (NCBI taxonomy): Eukaryota > Metazoa > Chordata > Actinopteri > Cyprinodontiformes > Poeciliidae > Micropoecilia > Micropoecilia bifurca. The sequence goes on along the minus strand of CAEGAF010091023.1, from coordinate 2,867 downwards.
TCCTTTCTTTACCATTTCATAGTTTGGTGGTTGTTTGTTTCTTCACTGGTGAAACTTGTGGATTTTTCCCACTGACTGTCAGTTCAAACCAGCCTTAAAGGACGTTTTGTTCAGCTTTAACAACTGACCATTTAAAGTCATTTTCCATCATCCACTCACAGCCTGCAGGGTAAAATGTAGCTTTGTGGCTCTGATAAACTACAGCTACCAGCAGGGATTTCTCTTAGTTTGCTCTTTTTGTCTGAATCGACACATTTAAAAAAAAAAAACGCAATGAGATCTGACCCAAAGTGGCGGAAAATTTAAGAAAAATACCCAATAATTTCACCTGCTGATGTTTTATTTGAGCAACCAAGCCTTTAGTTTGTCAGGTTAGACCCTCCAGGAGGAGTAAAATCGACTGAAAGAAGAGAAAACCTACAGAAATCTGCATCTTTTTTTCTTTTTTTTTTTACTCTGTGCTGCTTTCCAGAAGCTAGAGAACATTAAGGGGAACATCTGCTGCAGCAAGGCTGAGAGAGGCTGCAGCAGGACGTAGCGCTCCATCAATATCAGATCTTAAATTGGAAAAACGTTTGTGTGTCACGGCGGGAGCCGGAGCAGCAGGGCAGCTTGATGAATGAGCCGTCGCCGTGATTGATGGTCAGGAGGGAGCGGTCAGGAGAAACGCTACGCCGCGCCATGTCACTTTCAAGTCGCAGGCCTCGCATGAATTTTAGAAAATAAGTTTGGACAAAGTCCCCTTGACATGAGCATTTCATTTCAGCCTGTTAGACTCGGAGCTCTCCGCTAACCAACGCGATGCTGGTTGGAAACAACAGTTTGATTTCAGTCGGGGTGTTTTCACACTTCATAGTCTGGTAGATTCACTTCGACTGGAGACCAAAAGATGCAACATTTTCAGCTGCTGTGGTTCTTTCTGAATGCAAACCCTTAAAAGAACCTGTTCCCCACCTGGCCTGAGGGGGCGCTGCACCGAGAACCACTGAGGGAAACAACATGAGAACCTCTGAAGAAGATGCAACCTGCGTTTCATTAAAAATGTGCTAAAATGTTTGTCTGTATTCTGCTAATGTCGAAAAACTTAATTTTGCCATCGCGATGTTTCCATTAAATAAGGAATAAAATCACGTGAATAAGTTGCGACGTCCGGCTGTTGATCATGTGATCTGGTGAGATGAAAAAATGTTTTTCCATTGCAGTTTTGTGAAACACATCTATTTCGATTTGGCTAAAAAAACAAAACTCTAATTGAAAAATGAGTTTTTCTGAAATTGTTGTGTTTCCACCAACAATTTATTTTAATAATTTTAATTTGTGCAATTTTATGATTAATGGATATGCAGCTAATGAGCCCAACGTCTTTCTTTCATCTAAGCACAAGTGTTTGCATGTCCATTTTATAGGATTTCTCTTTTGTTTTTGGTAAAAGCCCATCAGGTTATTTCTCCCGTCAGCACTGGGATAGCATGTTTGTTTTGGTTGTAGTTACACTGCAAAAACTGAAATCTTAGTAAGATTAAATATCTTAAATTAAGGAGATTTTTCTTATTTTCTTTCTGACAAGAACATTTTTCTTACCAAGGAGTTTATGTTAGAATATCTTTCTTATTTAAAGCTTGATATTAAGAAAATATTACATATTATGAGTAAATATGTGCTAGAATCTAGAATATCAATATTTACCAATCAAACTTTAAGTCTATAACTTATTTTACATAAGTAAAATGTTCTTATTTCAAGCACAAAAAGAGAAATTACTTACCCAGAATGCCCTGCGCTGTAGCCCACTTGACGTTCACACATGCATTCGAAGTGCACCAGAGTTCACTTCAACCAAAGGTTTGTAGGCAGACCAGGGTTAGCATTTTTGGCCCGATTAGCATTCACACCTCCATAAACGAACCAGACTTTCTAGAAACCTGAATTTGATCTAAACAGTAAAGTTGATTCTACATCAGGGTCCCAGTAACTTTAACAGCTTTACTTCTGTTAAAAAAATCAAGACGATATTGGAATTGAATTTCTCATTCCACATCTTTATCAGCGTGACAATAATTATGCGTCTACTTGGGATTTGTCTTCACTTGCTGCGGTTAGTAATTTGTTCTGTCTACAGCGAAGGAGGATCAAACCCTGATGGAATAATTATACAAGATACGAAGTTTAAAAATACAACTTTTTAAATCTAATTGCACGAATTACATTTCTATCTCGATTTGGCTATAAATACAAAACTCTTTATTGAAAAACAGGAGTTTTTCTGAAATTGCTGTTTCCATCAACAATTTATTTTAATAATTTAAATTTGTGCAATTTTCTGATTAATCTATATGCAGCTAATGAGCCCAACATCTTTCTTCACAACATCTCAGCACAAGTGTTAGCATGTTGATTTTGTAGGATTTCTCTTTTGTTTTTGGTAAAAGCCCACCAGTTATTTCTCCCATCAGCACTGGGATAGCATGTTTGTTTTGGTTGTACTTACCCAGAATGCCCTGTGCTGTAGCCCACTTCCTGTTTTGGAGCGGTCTCCAGTCCACTTGACGTTCACACATGCATTCAAAGTGCACCAGAGTTCACTTCAACCAAACAGAGCCCGAGGTTTGTAGGCAGACCAGGGTTAGCATTTTTGGCCCGATTAGCATTCACACCTCCATAAACGAACCAGACTTTCTAGAAACCTGAATTTGATCTAAACAGTAAAGTTGATTCTACATCAGGGTCCCAGTAACTTTAACAGCTTTACTTCTGTTAAAAAAATCAAGACGATATTGGAATTGAATTTCTCATTCCACATCTTTATCAGCGTGACAATAATTATGCGTCTACTTGGGATTTGTCTTCACTTGCTGCGGTTAGTAATT
>CAEGAF010091000.1:0-12474 GCA_903067075.1 Micropoecilia bifurca | reverse complement strand
CAGAATAGTGAGATTTGTTGAGAATCAGTGACGTTCAGTTCGGATGAATGAGACCTGGACGTTATGGTCGCATTTGAATCGGATACGTATCAGATATGAGTCACATTCTAAAAGAATCTGACCTGAGCTGTTCACACTGCCATGAAAAGATCAGATACGGGTCACATTACGTCAAAACAATCTGAATTGGGTCACTTCAGGCTGCAGTGTGAACCGCACCCATTGTTTTATTTAAGCAGTTATGAGGCAGTTATGGTGGAACCAGAAACCTCTGCTGTGGCAGTTAATCAGCAGGCTGTTGCTAGGTAACCGTAGAACGTGTTGCTAGGTAACCACAGAGTGAGTGAGTCAGTTGATGCAACCAACAAATGGTCTGATTTTACTGATTATAGGAGTTCTCTATATATTTGGTAAAAAAAAAAACCTCCCACTGTGTCAAACTCAAGGCCCGCGGGCCAAATCTGTCCCACCAGAAGATTTAATGTGGCCCTCTGGCCTGTAGAAATAGAATCTTTGAGATAATATTTGTGTTTTTTTAAATATTATTTTATCAATCAGCATTTTAATTTGTATTGTGACAAATTATATGAAGAAGAAAAACATGTTTAATATTTAAACATTCTCACAGAATGCAGAATCAGCTGCTTATTAGTAATAACAGCTGGTTTTATCAACACATTCTGCCACAAGCTGCCCTTTAAAGACATTCGTGATGACGATGTGGACCAAAATGAAAATGAGTTTGGCGTAGCTGCGCTAGAAACCCATGTTGGATGTGGTTGTATTTACCCAGAATCCCCTGTGCGTTCAAACCGCACCAGAGTTTACGTCAACCGACCGAACCCAGACCTCGTCTTATAGGTGGACCAGAGTTCGCTTTTTCAATCCGCATCAGAGTCCAATTGTACTTTCACACTTTAAACAAACTGGACTTCCTTTGAATACAAACTAGAACTGAATTAAATCAGACTAAATGGGGTTGGTGTGAATTCACTTCCAAAGAATTTCATGCCTCCTTTGATAATTCAACATAAGAACGAAAATCGGTAGAAGTGAGATTCATGACCGACATGGATGGTGAAAAAAAGCTTATAACTGACACAACGTTTCAAATACATTTGCAAACTAGCCCTTTAAAACCAATATAATAATCACTTAAGTTATGTTTCATTGGCAAAAATTAACTTTTACTCAATTCATTATTTTTCTTGAGTTTCGTTCTGTGTTGAACTTGAACTTCACCAGATGAGTGTCAGGCTTGTTTCATCAGATATTCAGACAGCATATGAAACAAATCAGCGTGTTATTCCTTTATTGTCCTTGGACCTAAACAATAATTAGCTCTCAGCCTTCAACCTTAACCCGGATCATAAGAGGAGCCGGAATGAAAACCGCAGAGATGGCAGCCATTAATTTTCTGTTCACACCGAGCCGCCCACTCATCCCTTTTGCTCACCTTCTCCTCCTTTTTCCAGGTGTCGTTCTCTCCGGTTTCCTCTGTCACGGCTCACTCCACTTCCCACTCTGAGTCCTTGCTCTGTTTTATTTTCCACCTCATACCAATTTGGTACGAATTTTGTCTGCGGCTGGAGAACGGCGGCCACTTTAACTCGCCCTCTCTGCGTGTGTCTGTGTATTTGGGCCTTTGCATGCGTGTTTGTTTGTTTCCAACACTTGGTCACCCTGCGGTTTTGCAGACCAGTGAACTGTCGGTCTAATTTCTGAGGATGGCAGAGATGCTGGAGATAACGGTGCTGCGAGAGCCGCAGCAGTGTGTTTCAGCGGCGCTTCAATTAAAGCCGACTGGCTCCGGGGAGAGGAGAGGCGACCGTCTGCCATGATGGCCCGGCCAAACGCGGCCGCCTGACGGAACACGCTGATGGAAAACACTGAACCATGCGTCACACAAACCCATGAACCGCTTCGAGAGCCGGACTCCAGGAATACTGGCTCTGGAAATTATATTTGACAGAAAATTGCTGCACCTGAATGGCAGAACTCTGTTACTTTCTCTTGATGTTATTCCCTCTCCGGTGTTAAATTGGTGGAAACACTTTTAGAGGAGTTAATCGCAGCAGCATCTCTCTTTTTTCCAGCTTTTTGATGCTGAATGTGTTTGTGGTTTTTACTTTTCAGTAGGAAAAAGAAGGAAATCTTTACCAAAATGATAGGATGGCTGAGTAAAAACAATCATGAGTTGGTTGCGATTTATCTTTAAAAATCTCAACCTTTTTGTCTGACCTTTGACTTCTGGAAAGATTTGGGGATATCCTAAACGTTTCCAGCCTAGTGAATATTATTTCTCATTGCAGATAGTTTGGAAACGGCCTTGTTCACAGATTGGTAGAATCACAGATTCCCTGAAATCGCTGCAGATGCCATTTCACTTTAGCGTCGTAATAATGCAGTTTTATGCTCCAAAGCAAATCTGATGCATTGGATAAAACTGTCTGCTGCTCAGTTTGATCCACAAGAGACTTTAAACCTGAGAACTGCAGGAGTGAAACTCAACATCTAAAATCAAAGAAACTATGTAGAGGACAGAGACAATGGAAAGAGAGATAAAATGAATTTATAATAGATAGAAAATGGATGGATGGATGGATGAAAGGATGGATGCAAAGATAGCTGGTATAAAGGATGGATGATCAGATGGATGGATGATCGGATGGATGGACGGACGAACAAGAGGATGAATGGATGGATGGATGATAGACTGAGACAAAAGGATGACTGTATGATGGATGGATGAATCGTTGATGGATGGATAAATGAATTGTTGAATGGATGAATCGTTGGATGGATGGATTGATCATTAGATGGATGGATAAATCATTGGATGGATGGATGGATGGATGGATGGATGGATGGATGGATGGATGGATGAATGAATCATTGGATGGATGGATGAATTGTTGGATGGATGGATGGCTTTAATGGATGGATGGATGGATCGTTGGATGGATGGATGGATGGATGGATGGATGGATTTAATGGATGGATGGATGGATCGTTGGATGGATGGATGAATTGTTGGATGGATGGAAGAATCATTGGATGTATGGATGAATTGTTGAATGGATGGATGGATGGATGAATCATTGGGTGGATGGATGAATCGTTGAATGGATGGATTCATTCTACAAAGTTTCGCTGCTGCCTCCTCTGAATTCCAGCCAGATCTCATAATTATTGATCAGCCGATCAGCTGGAGCTGCTGCGGTTTGTCTCCTTCCTCAAACCGTTTCTCGTTGCCTCACATTAACTCAACATGTGTTGTTTCTGGTGTTTTCTGGTGTTGTGAAGCCGATCGTCTGCCTTACTTTCCCTCCGCTCAGCTCTACCTGTCATCCCTCCGTATTTCCCCTCCTCGCCTCTGTCAGCGTCCCATGAAAGGCGCCATTTACCCAACTTGTTGCTCTCTAATCTTCACGCGTCTCCAGCTCTCCTCCCATTGCGGCAGCGCTCTGATGATGTAAACACCTCAGTCTGCTGTCGCTGCTTTCAAATAGCGAAGAGTGGCGTCTGCTGTAATTGCACGTTGAAGCGAACGGCACGTGCTTGAAGACTTTTCTGCTCCAACACCAATTTGTGTAAATATTCGTGTTCATGGCTGACTTCTCTGCACAGTTGTGACAAGTGGACTGTAACTGATCTTGAAACACTTGCAGACACCTGTGACTCAGTCGCATTTTCCGTAATTAGCTGAGAGCTTTAAAGACGCTGAAGAGAAGGAAAGTTAAAGGGGAAGAAGAAACATGGAGGATAATGGAGAGTCTGTTAAAAAGATGAGGAGCTGGAAGCCAAAATGAAAGTCTCCTCCTGACAAATCTTTTATCTTTGAGCTGAAACTCTTGCTTCACTCGTGCAGAAAAACAGGAACAGAAAAAATCAGAAACTTTCACTCTGAACACGGTTTTACTGTCCAGCTGGTAAAAAGGAACATCTTAAACAAACCAGAATTCATTTGGATGCTCTGTTTTTATTTAGCAGGAAGGAAAGTTTGTCTGAAATCTGGTGCTTATCTTTGATCTGTGGCTCACATTAAAACAAAGATTTCAATTCATTGGACCAGGCAAAACCAGACTTTTAGGACTGAACCTTATGTTGTTTTGTAGTTGGACCATTTAATAATGCCTCCTTTATCTGGGCAAAACTGAACGCGTTCATTACAATTTGCACAAAATCTTTCTTAGCTAATGAAATTTCAGGCTACTCTATTCTGCCTACTTTCAGCTGTTTTATTGCCTCTGTCACTTTAAATCCACATGACCGGCTGCTGGCCACGCCCCCAATTCAACGTTTACACTCACACACAAAAATGTCTGCAAAAAAAAATGTGCAATTATATAACTGTATATCTCTGTAAAACGTTAGTATAGCCTTCTGCACAACCAACAAGAATGCAGCAAATGGTTTCAGGATGATAAATGAACAAAACATTTGTCTTTTCCAGCAGTGGTAAAACCAGCTGACCAAACATGCTGGCATTGCTTTGGTTGCTAGGTAACGGGGAGTACCTAATGATTTGTGACATTACAATTACAATCAGAAGGTTTTTGAAACGTCTCATTTTGCAGACACCAAAAAACATGAAGTTAATGCCAAAAACCAGTTGGGTGTGTTTTTTAAGCTCTTGGGTTGTTTTTAAAAAACACCCAAATGGAATTACAAAAACCTGCAAGATGTGGATTTTGCATCATAGTTCCCATTTAAGTTTGAAAGTCATGCCTGTCACATAGAGAACGGAGAGATTTGCTCTGCTCTTTAGTATAAAACATTTTGGTGACACAGTTACTGGGTTATATGGGAGCCCATGTCTCTCAGAATAACAATGCTGGTCAGAACTGGAGCAAAAAATGCTGCAATCTTTACAAACCTAAGAGCCATTTTTGTCCTGAGTAAAGCTACACAAAACAAATTTAGAGCAGCAAATATGGCATAATCTTAACTTAAATTACTTTGATGAATATCTATTGTAGGGAATTTGAGATCCTTTTTTATTTTTGATTTTAGGTTTTAAAACGACAAAAAAATAAATGTATCAAAATATAATAGATTAATTTTCTACTATGGGATGTTGATATTTGTGGAAAACGATGTAAACAAAAAAGCACTTAGATTGCAATGTATTGTTCAGTACAATGTATTGTTGAGAAAACTATAAGAGATATTAAAGATATTAGTCATTTTGTAAATTTGCACCAAATAAATTCAATGCAGAATTTATTTGGTGCAAAAGAACTTCTAACATCCTCATTTCTGATACTTGTATTTAAAATTTTTTTGTTTTGCAGAGGGATTGTCGCAGACCCCAGGTGTAATGAAAGGCTATCATGCTTTTGGTTTTTCAGTCAGACCTATTCAGTCCTCAGTGCTTTTAAAATCCTACAGAGGGTGCTGGTTTGTTAGGTCTCCATTTGACTTCATCCTGATTCACCAAATAATCTTGAATCAATGGACTTGAATTCATCTGCAGACTTTAGAATCACTACTTTCAGACAGACAGGCAGCTTTATTGAAATGCCTCGCTACTGAAATGTGCTATACAAATAAAATTTGATTGATTGATTGATTGATTGATTGATTGATTGATTTGTTCAAGTAGGGTAATTGTTTTACATCACTTGCATGAAAGATAATATAAACACACACATTAAACAACAACATTACCAGTTTGGTGTTAGAAACGTAACATCCTCAATCTTTACCAACTTTCAGCTTTGTTTAACAAACATTTTTTAATCAAATTTTAATCACACAGCTTTATATAACTACAAGCAGCTTGACGGGAGAAGAAAGGTTGACCCTGTATGCTATAAATCAGCAAAACTCGAAGATTAACCAATACATAAATAAAAACTCACGTTACCACTCTTAACATTTATCGTATTTATCTGTTTTGTAAAGAATCTAAAAGGGTTTTAATAAAAATGCGGCTTTATTTACTGCCTTATTAAGCAGACATCAGTGCTGCACCACACCAAAAAATGTCAACCTGCCTCGTGACGAGGACTAACAATGAATCTTCACATCTTCATTTTCCGCTTGTCGTCCATCTATATCTCCTCTCTCTTTGTTCCTGTTTTGTCAGCCATTGTAGCCCGGCAATCTTTTCACGTCCCACAAATTAAGGCCTGCATTCAGCCATCAATCAGCCCGGTGCAGCTTTTCACAGAGCGAGGAGACGCAGAGGCGAGGCGAGGGAGTCTATCAACTCCTTTTAACGAACTGTCTGAATCACTGCTAGCTATTCAGCGTCGGCCTCGTGCCGTGTATCTCCGTGTTATTTGGCTGTATGCTTTCTTTCTTTCTCTCTTTCTTTTTTTTTGGTTGTCAAGGTGAGATGCGAGGTGATTTGCATGCTACCTGCTCGTCTCATGACCACTGATCCATTAATACAAACTAATTTTCTCCTCCAGCAGCTGTAGAGAATGACGTTTTTGTTCAACGGCGCTGGGATTGGCTCATGTTTGTCTCACGTTTGTCTTTCCTCCTGCGAGCTCTTGAAGGAGGTCAGTTGAATTTTTTTCTGAGGAACTCTGAGCTTTCTCAGTGTGACAGTTAATTCATTTAAAAAGCCATTCAAGCATGCATTGTTAGTTTGCTGCCTTTGATCTTCAGAGAAAGCTCCATGACTTGGTAATGATGTGCGGCAGTTTGAGGCTCGGCCTGCGTGATGGAGACGCTGGTTAGCAGCGTCAAGATCTCTGGAATTAAACTACTTGACGTTTTCATTTTTTTCCCATTGCCTGTAAACCTTATAAAATAAGTGAAATGGTGCTTTAGTGTCACATGCTTCTGTCATGGCAAAAGTATTCAAGCCCTTCACACTTTTTCACATTACTAATTGCAACTTTAAGGTTGTGGGGGAATTTTTCTGCCATAATTCGAGAGCGCACAGTTTCAGTTTGAAAGCAGGGTTTTATGTCTTTTGCTCTCAAAAATACTTTTACTCAAAACTCCTGGTCTCTTTCAAATATTCACTGAGCTTTTCCAAAAATTTCTCCACTCAAAACTGAAATCTCCTCGCACATTTTCTGCTGTACTTGAAACAAAAATGCCGTCGCCTAGCAACCCCTCAGCCAATAGAATGAAAGTTTTATACTGGGTGCGTTTGTTTCCTTCTAGTGGGTCTGCCTGTTATCTAGATAGACATACAGACATCATGTGAACTAAGTTGTAACACTTTTGGTTCTGTGGATCCATTTTCTTTGGTTAGAGTTCAAGCTCCTGCCTAAGATCAATAGGCTGTTAGCGATCGATCAGTAGCGCCTTGCTAGCGAAGATAAATAAATGAAGCTCTTTGTAAAGCCTCAGTTTTTTTGGAAGTTTTTTAAAGTAGCATTTATAAAAATGTCCGGAAGACGTTGAACAACGTTCAAACAACATTCGGAAGTATGCACTTTGTGTAAGAAGCGAAAAATAAAAAATAATAACTGTCATGAAAGTTTTAAAGATTTAAAAGCGAAATAAAGCGAAATGACAGCAAAAAAAGAAAATTATTTGGGAACGAATGTTCAGAGTGAATGTTCAGACAACGTTTGCTGAACGTCGGGTCCGAACATTCGACGTTCGACTTTCAGACGACGTTCACGGACGTAGTCCGAACATTTTCTTGCTAGCTGGGTTAGTAGCCACACAGGCACAACCACTACAAGGAAACAAACGCACCCAGTATAAAACTTTAATTCTATTGGCTGAGAGGTTGCTAGGTGACGGCACTTTTTTGTTTCACACAGTTAAATTTCTTTTAAGCTAGTTTTGATGTACATCATTTTCACAACAACTGAAGTAACACAATAAGTTGCTTATGCAATAAAATGTTAATCCCGTTGGTCATTAGAAATATTTTTGATATGTTAAAATGTTTGCAATACAGACGTCCACTTATGATGCACTGTTCTAGTTATAGATGTGGATATATGAAATAATAAAAACCAAGTTAGCATGAGTAGCAGTTTATCAAATGATGCTACTGTTTTGTTTGCTTTGGCTTTAATTTTATTTGGATATGACTTTGTTTATTCATTTATTACACTACATTCAATAAAGTTAAACTACTTCTCTATGACAGGTTGCTCTTAATTGTGATAAGAAATGTTTATTAAGCTGCATTAGCAGTGAAATGTCAACCTAAAAACGAAGCTACAAGAAACTAACAGCAGTACAGAAGAAATGTGTAAATAAGCTAACACTTTTTCATAGGTCTACAAAAAGGAGTGAAGAAGGAAGTTATGTAGTATTTCTATCTGTTCTTCAATCAGCTCTTCCCAGATTCACTGTTACACTTGGAGGAACAAATAACCAGGGATTTTCAGAGGAGGAGGAAATATAAATAGCAAACACTTTATTAAAGCGCTGCTGGCTCACATCCAATGTACCTGATTTCATCTCAGCCAAGTGATGCAGCAACACTTCAAACACAACTTGTAAAACATTCAAGGCTTATTTGAAGCTACAACACAAACAGACCAGCCAAATCGAAGCCAGAAAGCTTCCCTGTGAATCTTTTTGTTGGTTTAATTTTAGCCCAACCATCTGCTGCTGATAGTAGCTAAACTCTTGCTTCCCCGCCTTCCACTTTTGTTTTTAGTCATTTCTCCAAACATCTTCTTATTTTACGGCTAGTTTTATGCATCGATTGCTGATTTTCTTAAGAACAAAACTCCTCAACATGGATGTTTCTCTCCGTCTTTCAAGAGGTCAGGGTTGAATTTTGCAGTAACTTCCTCGCTGGGCCGGCGGTGAGACGTGGCAGATATCTCTCACTGTGCGATTACTCACTGTCAAGTAGGCGGTAAAAACAGGTGACACATTTATTTGCGGGGCGTGTGGGAACAAGACTCTGGCAATTAGTCATCATTTGTGCAAATGTTCCCTCTCTCCACTTTCACTTCCCAGATAAACCGGTTTTCTCCCTAAATCAAACGCGGCCGGTCGCCAGGCGGACTCCACCTTCCAGCTCCACCGCACATGTGTTTCCATCAAACATGCGGCTTCTGCTCCGTGAAAAGACGACATCACCGCCTCGTTTCATGCCCGGCGTTAAAGCAGGAGAATTATTCTGCAGCTCACCAAGCTCCTCCTCTTAACGGCGTACAGTGTAATGTCCTCTACACTGATCTGCTCTGCTTTCATCTGCAGAAGACGAGTCCTGCTGCCTCCTTTTTAAAACTCCTCTTAAAGTCGATGCAGCCTTGAAGAGACCCTACCAGGGGCATAAAGCCCCAGACAGCATAGCTCCTAGGATCATTGGGACACACAAACCCCTCCACCACGATAAGGTGGCAGCCCAAGGAGGGGCTGCCACCTTATCGATGCAATTAAAGGTCAAATGTCTTTTTTTGTTATGCCAGGTTATGTATGATCTACATAAAGGCAAAAGTCTAACTAAGATTCTTTTATAACACAGTTTAGCATAATAGCTTCATTGTGGGACGACTTTTCCAACTGTGCAAACAGTTTATGCAAACTTCTTATGTGAGAACAGGGGAGCTGTTGACTGACTGAAGGTCCTGATGAACCAATAAAAACATAGTGATCTGACTTTTCACTGAAATACTTGGGGCTTGAGCCTGAACTTGTTTCTTTGCTTAAAGATCCAGAGGAACAGCAACAGTTTCACCCACCACTTGGCTTCACATGCGAATATATGGATGAAATGAAAATATTAGTCATTTAATGCATTTATTGTTGTTGTTTTTTGTTTTTTTGGTAGATATAACGGATCATGAACACGTCTTACTCAGGACATGTTGAGTTATTTATTTATTTGTTCTTTAGAGTTGGGCTTATATTTGTAAAATAGTCTTCTTTACTATTTAATATAAAATTATACACCCATTTCTATCAATACTATTTATCTGTTGTATTTAACCCTTTCATGCATAGTGGTCACTACAGTGGACAGCCGTTTAAAAGCCATTTTATTTTGCTTCTTGTGGATTTTTATGTTATAAATGCACACAGACCACTTAAGTGGACACTAATGCATCATAAAATACACCATCAACTACTGACCATCAGCTGTAAGTGCAAGAGATTATTTTTGTTAAATCCAATGTGGCCGACAGACTTAAAGCACCAACCGACCCGACTCCTTCTACTGTAGACGACTCTTGCAGGTAATAAATAAATAAATAAATATTGTGACATCAGATAACCCCTAAAGATCAATACTACTGATGAAATTTTAAAATAACAAGTTTGTATTTGGAGAAAATTACACTTGATCACCTAAAATGAAAAAAAACACAACAGTTTTTACAAACTTTTTTCCTACTTTAAATGAATAAAATATTGGAAAAAATCCTGACACAAAGGATCATAATTCATGCATGATGGGGTTAATTAATGCGATTTTATAGTTCTTGACATCTGAGCAAAGAACAGTTCTCATCAACAGAGCCGTTCAAAGGAATCGATTCGTTCATCAGCAGGTGTAACATGCCTTCCTCCGATCATTAATCCTGGCCTTGGTTTCTTTCCGTTGACTCCATCAGTTTTTCTCTTGAGTCACCCGGTTGAACCCATCGTTATTTTTAAACTCAACCTCTGGTTAGCCCAGCTGCCTCGCCGCACTTTGAGCTGACGTAACGTCACGTTTGCACGCAGCATCTAAAGATGGCGATAACCTACTGGAAGAGACACCAGAACCTCCTGGATCCACAGCTGCATACACTCAGGGCTGAAGCGTCTATCTAATCCAGTGGTTCTTAACCTGGGTTCTATGAACCCCAGGGGTTCGGTGAGTCGGTCTCAGGGGTTCGGCGGAGCCTCTAAGGTAAAGACACACTTCTGTAAAGTCGTGATGACGCCCAGCTTTGCCATCACTTGCTGCAGAGAATCACGTTACATTGCTTAGCCAATCAGAGCTGCGGAGGAGGAGCTCTGTGTTGAATACGATGCTTGCCACTATTGTATTTGTATTGGCACTCTTGTGAAGCGGAAGGTTACTTGCTTATAAAAAGAATAAAGGCCGACCCTACTTGCTTCTTTTAGTTCTCTGAGTGTTCGGCCACAGAGCAGCGCAGCGTGGTGAACAGTTTACAGGTGGTCATGTCTCCTGTCTCCTATTTATTTTCGTAAGTAGGTTAGAGCTTCTGCAGGATGTATTCATGAGGTGCAGATGATGACGAGGAGTCCAGAGACTCCCGTGGAAATAATAGGAGATCCGCTGAAGAAAGTATCGACTCACTGATTGGAGGAGCTTCACTCTCAGCAGGGATTTGAACTTGTGTCTTTATTTACTTCAGCAAAGATCACAGTTTTTACCAAGTTCTATAGTCTAAATCTGCTACTTAGTCGCATTTTTTGGGGGGTTGGTACTGCCTCTAGTGGCGTGGGGTGGTAACACAGCTAATATAATTACGTTACTAAATCAGAATACCGCAAAGTATTTTGTGTGTCGGTGGGGGTTCAGTGAATGTGCATATGAAACTGAGGGGTTCGGTCCCTCAATAAAGGTTATGAACCCCTGATCTAATCCCATCTAACGTGTGTGTATCTAAATTGGTATTTGCAGCCAGCTGCCATTGCTACCCAGGTGTGTCTAACACAACAAAAGCAGCGCTGATGCTTGGCGGCAGTGGAGCAAAGACACTTTCTGCTCCACATTAACCTCCCCCTGCTCTCCCGCTGTCTGCTGACCCAGACCCATTACTCTCCTACAGGTAGGCGCTGTGCTGCTCTCCAGATCCACGTTGAGGTGAAACGTACTTCTAATCTTGGCCTGGAGTAGAACATGCTGGGGCGCAACGCCTTTCTGCAGCAGCAGGTGTGAATGTATGCAGCTGAAGGAAAACAGTTTATCGCCTGCAGGAATTTCTTTACCAGTTTCTCGTTCACATCTGAGCTTGATGCGGTGATTATTATTCATCATATTCCCACATCATTGCTTGCAGATGCCCCGTCGTACCCGCCGGGACCCACACGCCCCGAAACTAATAACGTATGCGTTAACACAGCTGCCGCGGCGCGCAAACCCAACTGAGAGGTGAAGGTGTTTAGCTGAGGTGACGGCGCCGCGGCAGGTACAGAGATGTCCCACAGGGGGACATCGGTCTGCATTCAGGCCCCCTGCTGGTAGATACACGTTTGATGCTGCAGAGTCAGCGGGAGCAACTGGTGCTCACAGAAAAGACCGTGTGTACAGGAGGGTCGGTCCACAGCAGCTGGACAGGAGGAGACGGGAGGGATGAGAGGGGACAGGAGGGACCGGAGGACACAGGAGGGACCAGAGGGATGAGAAAGGACCAGGAGGGACCAGAGGAGACAGGAGGGACTAGAGGAGACAGGAGGGACCAGAGGGGACAGGAGGGACCAGAGGGAATGAGAAGGGATGAGCGAGGACCAGGGGGACTAGAGAGGACCAAGGGGGACTAGAGAGGACCATGGGGACTAGAGAGGACCAAGGGGGACTAGAGAGGACCAAGGGGGACTAGAGAGGACCAAGGGGGACTAGAGAGGACC
>CAEGAF010090995.1:0-11548 GCA_903067075.1 Micropoecilia bifurca | reverse complement strand
AATGTTAATGTGACTCTGTAGTGTTGAATTTAACACCAGCTGACTTGGACACATATAGACACTATTGGGTGTTAATTCAACACTGGCATTTTTACTGTGCAGGATCTGCAGCCAATTACAGGAAACAAGAAAGGAATCAAACCTGGGATTAACAGCAGCGGTAACAAGAGGCAACGAATTCATGCAAGTTGAAGAAACTGCTCAGCATCCCGCACCACGAGGCGCCTCATCATCATGATGGCGCCGGACTGACGATGCGCCCGCAGCGCCCTGACCTTGGCGCTACAAGCGGCCATTATGATCGATCAACAAGCTCCAGAGGCTCCACGCCTGCCGGGCTGCTTACGTTTCAGGCCTGTTCGTGGCCTGATGGTCACGGTAAGGTTAGGCTGAGCCGCGCCGCCCACACAGCGCGATCTGTGGCGCACCCACACCGGGACTTGCTCCAGGAATGACCCGAGTTAAAGTTCACACAAACCGGCTGTTTTGAGATTCAGGCCACATTTATTGAACTTCTTTTTCTTCCCTTTTCGATTCTGTGGGTGTCGAGGAGCAGGATTACAAGGGCAGAGTTAATCAGTCAAGGAGCTGTACGCTGCAAAAACACAACATCTTGCAGAGTTTTTCCCATAATTTCTAGTGCACATATTTTTCTACACTTGAATTAAGACAAAAAATATTTAAAAGTAGCTTTTTAGCAAGATATAAGAGCTTATTTTAAGTCAATAATTCTTGAATATTGATTTAAAACGTGAAAAATGTCTTATTACAAGTTATCTGCCAGAGTAACTAGTACTTTTTAAAATCAACATTCATGAATTGTTAACTTAAAACAAGCTTCTATATTTTACTTTGTCTTATTTCAAATGTACTAAAATAAGATGATGAAATCAACATCTGAAATAAGAACAACACAGTATCTAGTAAGGTGCCATGAGGAACTCCACAATCAATTGGTGCCGCAGATGAGGAGCGTTCATTCATGTGAAATGAGAAACTTAAAAATACAATCTGATAATTGATGTAAAGAAAACTGGACAACGGTGACGTCCATGTTTCCAACTTCCAACCAAAGTTTCTGTAAATGGTCACATGACTGTGATAGACAATCATGACGTCATTTCATTCGAATGGCTTCCATCAAATCCATTTTTCGCTCTGCTATGATCCAGGAATGCTTTGACCAAACTGTTAATGTTTTATTTGCTCACTGTCTGTGAGTCATTAATGTTTAATGCTGTAACAACACTGCAAAAACACAAAATCTTACCAAGTAACTCTGGTCTAGTTTCTAATGCAAATACCTTAGTGCACTAGAAATAAGACAAAACTAACTTACAAGTAACTTCAGCAAGAAATAGGAGATTGATCTAAGTTAATCCCTTACTAGAGAAAGAACCAGATAATTTCCCTTATAACATTGGAAAAATGTCTCATTATAAGTGAAATAATCTGCCAATGGAACAAGTACTTTTTCATCAATATTAAGGGATTATTGACATAAAACTAGTTCATATCTTTCTGAGGTTCCTTGAAAGTTAGTTTCTGTCTTATTTAAAGTGAGCTAAAATATTTGCACTAGAAACTAAACATACTTTATAAGATTTTGCCTTTTTTTAATGATCTACTGTGGGTATTTACAAACCTAAATCATTGCTGTTTTCGATCTTTGTTCATGTTTTTCATTATTTTGTGCAATCTGTTCTATTTGTTCTTGTTTTCTCCTTCGTTTATATTCACTCCAATGTTTGTTTTTTTTAGTTAAATGAATAGTTTCCACACTATGATGCTTTGAAAACCCATTTCTGCTGTTATTTCCTTCCATTTTTTAACTCAGCTCGGATAAAGAGCGCCACTTTTCATATTTTCTGATTTCCCAAAAAGAAAAATCCATGCATAATGCAGCGCTTCTTAAAATATTGCAACCATTAATGCGTTCACCCACTTCTCCAGCTAATGGAAACTCAAATTTAGTCCCTCTCACAAAAAGCACCATTGTCATTCGAATCTTTGCAAACAGACCTGCTGAAATCCGAAGGAAATTCCTCCTTGATGGTTGGTTACGGTTTGTGTAAAAGGTAATTTCCAATTTCTCTCCATCCTGAATTGCCGTCTAACAGAACAACCTGCTGTCTGTCCAAAGCAGAAGATTGAGGGTCAGGCTCTGTCCTCTCCAGCTCCACTCGCTGGTAATTACTGGCCGCGGTTCAGAGGCCCGTCTCTCTTTTTTTGGCTTGCGACTAGTTTGGCTGCAGGAGTAACAGCTAATTAACTTCCTGAGTATTGTTGTTTATCTGACTTTATGATCTGACTCCGTGCCAGTTTGTCTCTGTCTCAGAGTTTCCCCCTGACGTTAAATGCACCACATGGTGAGGCTATAAGCTCGGAGCCGGAGGCTTGGCGGCGAGCCGGGCTGATGCAAACGCTCCGTCTCATCATCCGGGTCCACAGGGAGCAACTCACATCCGCCCCGACATGCTCACTGCAGCAGGGGGGAAATAAAGCCAGATGCTGGGAACAGCCTCCTGGGTGAAGAGGGAGCTGCTGGAGGTCAGGACTGAAGGACTACAGAAGACCAGAGACATTTATTACTCTGTGCAGGAGAACAGAAGCTGGGTTTACAGTTTTAAGAGTTGCTACTTCTTCCAAGAGTGTTTTGTCACTCGCAGCTTTAATCTTGGGGAAATGAGTTACTTCTCAGTCCGAGGCAAAATATAACAAGACCAACTCTGACCTAGTCAAAGTCTGACTGTGTCTTATCAAATGTACTATTATTAATGTGATGATTCTTTAATCGTAAGCTAATAATTAAATAATAAGGAGATACTCAAAAAACAGCAATTTACTGAAAGAAACAACACACTCAGAGCAGAATCTTTTAACATTATTTATATATTTTTTTTCTCTTACCTGCACCACTTTTATATATTTATAGGTCCACTTATAGTTTTTCTGTATTTTTTTTCAGCAGCCAAACAACATTTTGTTGCCAAATTCTCTGTTGTGCATGTCTTTGTGCAATGAAAATAAAGGAGTCTAGGTAATGGACCTTATCACAGGGCCCGCATTTCATTGGCTAAAGCCCATTTTACATCACAGCGCAGCCATCAGTGGGTCACCGTCTCACAAACTCAAGCTAATGCACATTGTGGACTAGCAGGCCAACAGAAGGTTTTTGCATCAAAAAACAATGGTTCTCCACTGTCAGTGGGGAATCTGTACAGGTGATGTCAGGTATCCTGATCGTGTTTGTGGAACTAAAATTCACAGATTTCCAAAATCTGAAACGTAAAGTCTTGCTTGGATCAAAGCTTGTGAACGACGCATTTGCAGCTCAACTGTCATAGGATCAATAAGAACAAAAGATTGTCTGCTGGCGTAAGTATTATTGCTTTGCTTTCTTTGTGTTTAGTGAATAAAAAAATAGTCAATAATAAACACATTTATTATGAAAACCTTTTAGCCAAGTACAGCATAATGGCAGCACAGATACAACTTCTACACCTTGAAGCTTGTCTGTTACAGTCTTACGTTAGCTGAACAGATCAATATGCAATGTGTCCCGTATCTGACATACATTAAAGATTTTATTTTACCTGAAAAGGCTTTTTACTAAACTGTAATCGTGTTAACCATGCTAATCGTGTTAGCATGGCTAACTGCTTTGCAATCTGCTTTTTTTCCTGATTACTTGATAGAATCACCAATTGCTATAATAACCGTTAGCTGCAGCATTAATTATGATCCTGTTGTGTGTCTTTAAACAAGCTGTTCATGTTCAGGATTCTCTGATGTAGTTTAATCAAAATAATTTTGCAAGGAAGAATGCACAAAAATAAACTTATTACCAACTTATTAACTTATTACCATTATATGCACTGGATCCCAGTTAAAGCCACCACATAAAAAAGCAGCAACTACTTTCTTATGCAGGGTAAGGTTGATATAAATACTTATTTTTCCTTAAAAAATAAAACCTTTATTTGAAAACCGCATTTTGCATTTACTCAGTTTATCTAGCCCAAACAAAACTGGACAGAGGAAATACCTGTGGAGGGAAATACTTTTTCACAGAACTGAATCTGCAGAGACAGCTGGACGTCTTCTGGGTGGAGAGGGATGCAAAACCTTTCATCATATGCAGCCTTTCTTCCCTTTGAGCACGTGTTGCTGTGCGACATGTGATTACTGTGTTATGTTAGGACCTTCTGAGAACAACGCTGGAATGAGAAAAACCTCCCAAGACACCAGAAGGTCTCAGAGGATTGAATCTGGTCTGTTTGTGAGGCAGGAATGGTGACCATGTTGAAACAGAGCAGAAACATGTGAGGCTGGGATGCATTTCCTTCTTTGCTAAAAAGCCTCTGTCACCATCTGCATGTTTCTGTTTATGTTAATGGATTTTGAAGATTCATCTTGCCATTTCTCCTGAAAAGGTTGCATAAGAAACGCTTTTAAGGCAGTTACATTAAAATGTCTTCTTTGACAATATATTTTCCTCTAGTTAGATGTTTTTGTAACCTGCAAACCCTTAGAACTCATTTAAAAAATGTACCGAATTACAAAATACAAAAAGCAGCAGGCATTCCTTAGATGCGTGGAAACAGAAGGACTCATAAGTGTCATCACTGAAAATAATTAGATGACTGAACAAAGTAGACAAATTAAAAAACATATTTAGCAAAATACAAACACAGCAGAATCTACAAAAGGTAACTGAAAACGTTAAAGGTTTGAAACAAAGGTTGTGTGTGTCAGAATGTGTCCTTTGGACTTTCCTTTGGATTTCTATGAGACCAGGCTTTTTATATCTGTCTTTACAGAAAGATAGGAGCTTGTTTTAAGCTAATTTCTTAATATTGATTGAAAAGTACTAGTTCTACTGCCACATTATTTCACTTATAACAAGACATTTTCCAGATGCTGTAACTGAAATAATCTACACAGTAAAAAAATGCCAGTGTTGAATTAACACCCAAAAGTGTCTATATGTGTCCAGGTCAGCTGGTGTTAAAGTAACACTTTTGAAAGTGTTAAAAGATTGACTACCATTTTTTTTGTTAAATTAACTTTGGTCTATGATACTGAAATGTGTTTAAGAAAAGTTAAACTTTCCATTTCTGTGTCTTGTTTTGAATATTTTCCACTTGTTTTGATTGATTTTGACACCTTGTGGGTCAATTATTTACTTTTTTAACACCACATTATGTTTTGTGATCAACAAAACACACTGGTGTTACTGGTGTTACTTTTAATGTATTTTAACACGAACACCGTTGTAGTGTTAATGTGACTCTCTGTAGTGTTGAATTTAACACCAGCTGACTTGGACACATATAGACACCTTTGGGTGTTAATTCAACACTGGCATTTTTACTGTGTACCAGGGGAACTGATACTTTTATATCAATATTAAGTAAGTATTTCATTAAAAGAAGCTCCTTTATCTTGTTGAAAAATTACTTGCAAATTAGTTGTAAGTACATAGATCAAAATCTTACCAAGAATACTTAAGATTTTGTATTCTTGGTAAGATTTTGGTAACACAACATCTTACCAAGAATGCTTGGTAAGATGTTGTGTTTTTGCAGAGCAGTCAAGTTTTGTCCCCTTTAATAAATCTCTAGTTTATTAACTAGACACACTGACTTCTGTAGACAGTCAGTGTGTTTGTGGTGTGAATGCGTAATTAAACTAATGCCTAAAAACCTTGTTCCCGGTCCTGTTGAAGGGAACTCTGGTGCGGTTTGGATAAATATGTGAACGCAAGCAGTCTGGAGACTCCTCCAAAAGCAGGAAGCAAACGACAGCAGAGGGCATCCTGGGTAAATACAACCAAAACAAACGCGCCAGCACTAGAGGGAGAAATGCCTCTTGGTCTTTCACCAAAGACACTGCTCCACTTTTTAATTTACATTTTGTGAAGAAGGAAGCTCCACTTAATGTTTTCTTCAGAGGTTTTCATGTCATTTTCCTCAGTGATTCTCGTTGCAGCGCCACCACAGGTGAGGAGGGGAACAGGTTTTTCAACGAGTTTGGATGTTTGACACTGCAATGTGAAAACGAACCACAGCAACAGGAAAAATAACAAATGGTGCAATTTTGAACTGAGTCTACTGGACTATCAAGTGTGAAAACATCCTTATAGTTAGAATTAATGAATGCTGGGCTTTACAAACGCCAACCAATAGTGTGTCAAGTAGCAAACTATATTTCAGCTTCTTAAGCTACTTTCATTTAAAATATTTTAGCTATGCTCTGTGAATGGATGAATTTTAATGAATAATTTTGGGTTATGTGAATATGTAAATATGTCACTTTTATGTCCAAAGTGACATAAAAGGGTCTATTTGTGTCACTTTTGAAAGCAACATAAATAGACCAAGATCTGTTGAATCATGGGACGTAATTCCTTTTCTATTCTGGATTCATCTTTGTTTAATAAATAATGATAGTGTGGAATAAATACATTTATTGTTGCCCCAAATCTGTTTTAAATTTGGACAAAAAGGTAAAAACTACTTTTTGAGTTTTCTTTCAGATTTACTTCTAAAAGAGACAACTGCATTTATGCTAATTTTGTATGTGTTTTTGATTAGATAATTTATAGAAGTTTATTCTCCAAATGTTTTAGAATAACTAGAGTTTATTTTCTAGAACATGGACCAGTAACAGAGCGAACCTCAGCCTCCTTCAGTGCAGCTGACGCTTCCTGGCAGTGAATTTGACGGCGCAGTCAGTCAGTCACATTGTTCAGCTGTCACACACTCCAGGACGTCGTCGGCACAAAACCGAAAATGTATGAAGGATGCATAAAGAAAAACTGTGGCTAGTGCATCTGCAGGAAAAAGCTTGAGAATGGCTTGATGGACTGAGACGAGCCTCAGCAGAGTTTTCAGAAAACAGCTCAATTTTGCCCAGGCAGGCTGGAGCTGATGGGGGAGTAAAGTTTGATTACAATCACAGCTGCTGACAAGATGCGAGGAGATGGACGTAAACAAGGACATTAAACTGAAACATTCTTGAGCTTGTGGCTGTATGTCACACAGCCTCCATTTAAGTTCCTGCTATACTTCTGCTACTTAAGTGGTTTAATGATTATACGGAAAATCCCAGAAGAAGAAAGCCATGCATGACAACAGAGATTCATTTCGTCAGAGGCGCAGCTGCAATTAGTCACAGCCGAATGTTTTCTGTTCCCTCAGATAATCTCGAAATCGTTGACATTTAGTGTCAGCTCCCGTACATTTTCCTCCTGGTGTTAGGAGGCAGCGAAGGCAGGAGCCGGAGCCACCGGAGGGAGGAGAGAGGTTGGCGTAATCAGTCTAAACACCAGCTAATTAGTGCAGCAGCCGTATTTCTTTAGTCAGGTGGGTGTAAGAACGAGGCAACCGAAGTGAAGTCAACACCAAAGCAGCTCCATGGAGGTATGGTTGGAGGCTTTATGAGACCTGTAAGAAATTAATTATAAAAATGACACACTGCTTTATTTTTCACACATTTTTCAATTTATGCATGATGTGAACTGTTGACTTGCAGAGAAGACATAAATAGATGAAGATCTGCAACACCTCACAGCATTATTTTTAAATACTTTATCTCCCCTGACTACCTAAATTAATATCAGACTAAACTTTTCCTGTTTGAATTCAGTCAGGAGGTCAAAATGATTTCCACGCTGCAAAAGCACAAACTTTTACCAAGTATTTTTGGTCTAGTTTCTATTGAGAATATGTTATTACACTTGAAATCAGACGTAATAACCCACAAGTAACTTTTCAGCAAGATATAGGAGCTTTTTTAAAGTCATAATTCCTTGATATTGATGAAAAATAGTTTGTTATGAGTGAAATAATCTGCCATCTGCTTCATTTGCTTCTCAGCTCATAATTATCTGATCTCAGGAACTCATAGGGTCTTGGGATGTAATTCTTAGACAGTCAATTTATTCTTGTTTTATCATGAAAACAAACATTGTTGGTGTCATTATGTGAAGCTGAAGTACCAAACATGATGCAGCAGGACACTGTGAATTCCAGCACAATGATTTCAGCACATTAACGAAGCACATCAAACATACAAACCTCAGAGACGTAACTAGAACTCACATTAATTTCCTCCTGTTTAAGTCTTTTTCAAAAGAGAGATAGAAAGTTATGTTCTGTCATTATAACCACAGTTGATTTGGAATAAAATGGTGGAAACTTTCTAGCTTGACAACATCATCCCAACTGTGAAGTACAGGGTTGGATCCATTGTGCTTTTTGAGCTGCAGGAGCTGCTATTTGTCACTCACAAAACAAACAGCAAATAGGAAGAAACATCTGGAAACATCAACCAAAAAGTAAAAGTCTGGGCTCACGTCGATCTCCCAAATGGACAAAGGTAAAATGCATAAAGCCAAATTAGTTAGAAAACGGGTTAAAGTTACCAAAGTCAAATGTTTTGGTGTCCCATAAAAATATCCACACTAGTTCTGTCAGAAAAATATTGCAACAAGCTTGTGGGCGTTACAGTTTAATTCAATTTGAACAAAAACTACAAAACTGTATGTCATTTTGGCATTTATTAGTTCTGGTAATCCTAATTAATCAAAGCCAGGAAACTTTTAGTCTAATTTAATGCTACAAAATGAGGCGGAAGAAAAGTTTTGTGCCATTTTACTCAGTTTATGTAAAAATCCGGTTACAGTTCAAGGAGTTTTTCAGTGTTGAAATCAGTGAAATGCACCAATTAACAGGATATAAAAATCAGGCAAAATCCCCCAAAACACGACACGCATGTCTTGTACAGCACTGATGAAATATGCAAATGACTTGAAGCTGCAGAGAAAACAAACACAGCTGGAGCCGAGCGCCCAGTGGAAGGTGATTTGTTACGCCGAGCTTCGACTTGATGTTTGTCAGACAAACCCGACTAATTGGCTGTCAACAAAACACCAAGACGGTCGTTAATGGAACACTTCAGGAAAACAGGAAGTGATGACAGAGGAGTTCAGTAAAAATGAGATGTCAGAAACATGGACAATCAGATTTAATGATTTATCAAAAACAACTCGCAGCCTCACTAAATTTACTAAGCGTACTAAATTTATGTGACGTGAATATTGAAACCCTAGGAAACTTTCCTTTTTAATAAAGTTTTCTAAAATCTGTCAACCAGATTAAGCACAATATTATTTGTATTTGGACTGTCTGTAAATAGTTTTAGGACGTTAATCAGTCTGATAAAGATGAAATAAACTTAGTAGGAACGTTATATGCTTAAAGTATGGGGGAGGTTTTTTTTATATTAAAAATACCACCAGATCTCAGTCTAATAGAAAACCTTTTGGATGGTGGAACGGGAGGTTGGCATCATGGATGTGCAGCCGACAAATCAGCAGCAGCTGATGCTAACATGTCAATATGAAGCAGACTGTCTGAGGAAAGTTTCCAGTACCTTGATGAATCTCTGCCACAAAGGATTAAGGGGTCCAACCTGGTAAGGTGTACCTAATAAAGTGGCTGGTGAGTAGAAACCGTCTTAGCTGTAACACAGAAGCTAATATCTACAGACGTCCTTATTTCCACTATTTGGGGCACAAAAAACAGCCAATACCAAGTCAAGTAGCATTGAGTCCATTTATTTCTGCTACCAAGATGCATTTTCTTTAGTATCTGACAGAAAAATCTTTGAACAGGTAAATTTTTTATTAATAATTTGCAGTTACGTTCCACAGAAAAATCCTCAAATTGTTGAATCTGTGAATATTGATCTGTCTATACATGGCAGAGTTTCCATGTATGGACATAAAATGTGCCGGGAAATGCTTTTTTAAGGCATTATAAGTCACAATGTCTCTATAACAACAAAAAACCTTTCAAGAAAAGCTTCTGTGCATAAAAATTTACATGCACCTAATTTTGAGTCTTCATGATGTGAACATTACCAGCCTGATTGCGTTTTAGTCTGGGGTGTTTGAACGGCTTCCCAAGCCATTCAAGCATTAAAGGATTTTTATGAGGCTGTTAAACAAAACGAGCTCCATTCAAATATTTTCAAAGGCAGAGCAGAAAAAGCTAATATTTGTACAGTTAGGACCTTCCACCTCTCTTTTTTCCCCTCATGTTTCGCCGTTTTCCTTCTAAAGCGTCCCTGAGCTACAGTAATTGTATATTCCGCAGCACCATCTGGCCCTGGAGAGCACATTTCTCTTGCTAACATGTTCCAGAGGTCAAACGCTCAGCAGGAACAAATTTGCACACATCGAATCCATCCTGATCGTGTCATTGTCCTTGCACAATTTCATCTGCGGATGCGACAGAAAATCCTAAAATACACGAGCTGTATGGGGCGAGTATTGATTCTGATTGTACTTCAAGTGAGTTTAATTGGTGTGAGTAAGACTGAGTTCACGATTCATATTTTTATTTATTTAGTTTTGCCTTATGTGACATGTATCCAACCTTTTCATGACAGTCTAAACCATGCAGGTTGAGTTATTTTGAGCCAGGCCTCTTGGGTATCCGATACGTATCCGATTCAAATGCTACATGACGTCCAGGTCGCATTCATCCGACCTGAACGTCACTGATACTCGACAAACGTCACTATTCTGGTTCCTGATACTCGCAAGTGGAAAGAAAAACAACCATGACGGACTATAACGAGGATTAAGTTAATATGTTACTCCGGTTGGACAACAACTTCAAAATCATAAACTAAGCTCCACCGTTAGCCTCCAGGTTTACTTCCACAAACACTGAACACTTCTTTTTATGGCGGTTGGCAGAACACTGAGAACGCTGAGGATATTATAGGCGTTTTCACACTGCAGGGAACGGTACGGAACGGTACGGTACGGAACGGTACGATATGGAACGGAACGGAACCGTACCGTTCCGTACCGTACCGTTCTGTTCCGTTCCGTTCCGTTCTGTTCCGTTCCGTTCCGTTCCGTACCGTTCTGTTCCGTTCCATTCCGTTCCGTACCGTTCTGTTCCGTACCGTTCTGTTCCGTTCCGTAACCCTTCCGTACCGTTCCGTTCCGTACCGTTCCGTACCGTTCCGTTCCATTCCGTTCCGTACCGTACCGTACCGTTCCGTTCCGTTCCGTACCGTTCTGTTCCATTCCGTTCCGTTCCGTACCGTTCCGTTCCATTCCGTTCCGTTCCGTACCGTTCCGTTCTGTACCGTTCTGTACCGTTCTGTACCGTTCCGTTCTGTACCGTTCTGTACCGTTCCGTTCTGTACCGTTCTGTACCGTTCTGTACAGTTCCGTTCCGTACCGTTCCGTTCCGTTCCGTTCTGTACCATTCTGTACCGTTCTGTACCATTCCGTTCTGTACCGTTCTGTACCGTTCCGTTCCGTACCGTTCCGTTCCATTCCGTACCGTTCTGTACCGTTCCGTACCGTTCCGTTCCGTACCGTTCCGGTCCGTTCCGTACCGTTCCGTACCCTTCCGTTCCGTTCCGTACCGTTCCGTACCATTCCGTTCGGTACCGTTCCGTTCCGTACCGTTCCGTTCCGTTCCGTTCTGTACCGTTCCGTTCCGTTCCGTTCCGT
>CAEGAF010090985.1:0-22473 GCA_903067075.1 Micropoecilia bifurca | reverse complement strand
ATTTTTATTTATTTTGTAGATCAAACTGTTGCACTGATGTAGAGTGTTGTTCAAGAAGAACAAAACTTGGTTTTTAGATTTTATTTTTGTTGGTCAAACCGCTGTATTGAGTTTAAAACTGACTAAGTCACGTTATTGCTTGGATTTTACGGCGCCATCTTGAGCCCCTGAACTTCACATTTTAACGGACAAAAAGCTCAACGCGACTTTGGATGTAACGAGTAACGCGACACTTTGTAGAAATGTAGTGAAGTAGAAAGTACAGATACTTACTGTAAAATGTAGTGNCCATTATTAAATCTACTTAAGTAAAGTACAGATACACGAAAATTGTACTTAAGTACAGTAACAAAGTACTTGTACTTGGTTACTTCCCACCACTGGTTTTAAGTCTTCATTTTGATTAAGCCATTCTACCTTATATACTGTAAGTGATTTGATCTAAAACAGGGATCTGCTTGGGTCTCCAGAAA
Source organism: Micropoecilia bifurca (assembly GCA_903067075.1). Classification (NCBI taxonomy): domain Eukaryota; kingdom Metazoa; phylum Chordata; class Actinopteri; order Cyprinodontiformes; family Poeciliidae; genus Micropoecilia; species Micropoecilia bifurca. The sequence continues at coordinate 22,000 of CAEGAF010090985.1, read as the reverse complement.
ATCTGAATCACATCATTTGTAAATAATCAGACCTTTCCAAAACCTGCTGATATGCCAAGGAAATGATATAACTGTCTGATTCGGGTGTGTTGGAGTAGGGATGCATCCAAATGTGTTTGGACAGTGGCAGTCCAGAGCGGGAGTTACAGACCTCTGATCTAGAACATTCTATGGTAGCTCTGGAGGTGATTTTTATGGTTGTCGTTCTGCTGAAAGCTGAACCTCTCAGCCTCAGGAATTTGTTCCAGGATCCTCCTGCTCTCACCTGACCAGAGGATCTTTTTTAGCATCCTAAAGATCCTGTGATGTCTACATGGCTTATGATAAACTTCAGACAGATTTGGCCAAACTATGGCCAAATCTGTCAATTAAAGACAGTTGGAAACTTCCAATTGAACTGTGACCTTTTGCAACAATTTGTTGCCACAGACTTCTCAATTGACTTCTCAGACTTCTCATTAATGATCAGCTTAGTTAGTCAGCTAAGTGTTGGTAGGTTTGTGGGTCTAGCAAACTCTTTCCATTTTCAGACATTGATGCTCTTTGAGATGATCTGGGGCCTGCACAGAACAGCTGGACAAAGGACAAGCAAAGGAGGTTAAAGAAGAGGTTAATCACGTTTCACGTGATCATGTTTTCACAATTGTTGACTCTGATATGTTTATGATGTTTTTATGTTTTTGTCATGTAAAGCACTTTGAAGTGTCTTGTTGCTGAAATGTGCTGTACAAATTGACTGTCAGTCAATTGACAATCAGTCAGTCAATTGACTGACTGATTGATTGATTGATTGATTAACTGACACACAGATGTTTGTAATTGTGAAGGACAAAATCCCCATGCAGCACGGAAAGCCTCAGCTCGAACTTTGACCTGATACACTGCTGAAATCACAGGAGAATAGTAACTTAGGAAAAAAAGAAAATTGTAGGTTTTCTGTAGGTTAGCTACTGTTGTACAAAAATACAACTTTGCCATCTGCCCCTTTTCCATAGTTCTTTTATGTATCTAGCTAGATAATAAATGCAGAAGACAGAACAGAACAAAACTGCAGCGTTAAAAATGAAAGTGTCAAATACACATGAAACTCAGCATTGTTAAACAATATGTGAAGGACTGTAGCTTTCACTAGCTCTAGGTCAGTGTATTTAATTAACTTCTATGCAGGTTTCAAGAAAGAATTTTTAGTTTGTTAAAGTTTTCCTGCAGAAGACAAACAAAAATGATTTTCAGTTGAGTCCATTAATGCATCATGTGTGATGGGTTGCAGACATGTTTTGTCACATTTAAGAAAGTCTAAAAATACTAACTCCATACCTGCAGTTGATTTTGTTGTGAGTCTAATTAGACACATTTTGTGGTAGATTAAATCAATGTTAAATGAGGTTACCATGGTTGCATGTCTGAGCCATGTAACAGAGCAAGTCCTGCTGTTTCCAAGATACCCAAACTGTCTTCCTGCAACTCCAGACAGACAGCAGCACTGCAGGACAGACAGGAGCATCATCTGTGGTCGTTGATGAAATATTTTCTGCTCATAAGGTGGTGGTCCCATGTAGAGACAGCTGCTACTGGCTGAGTGGGAGTCTGAAGCCGAACAGATAGTTGCTCACCAGGCTTTCCTGTCTTGGCTCACCTTTCCAACCAGCTAGTCTGTTTTATTATTGTGATTTTTTTTAGGTCTTGCACTGATTCTTACATCACACGATATTTCTCAGAGTACAATCATATTCTGGGTTTAACTCCTTGTAATTTAAACTGTAGGAAAAAGGACCAAGCTAGTTGATCAGACTATTCCATGGCTGATATTTACCCCCAAAAAATATCTAGATAAGGCAGGTAGTTTGGATGAACTTTTCTGTACAGTTCATATATTACATTAGCTGTCAAATTATACGACAGAACCAATAGGTGATTTGGTTTGTAAACACAATATTTAAACCCATTGGACAGAATAAAATTGTTAGGAGAGTTTTTCTGGAATTAAACTGGGACCATTTGGATGTTTTACAGAGTTCAGGTTCTGAATTATCAATAAAAACTATCATGACCTTCCAGGATTCAGTATTATCAACTGATCTCAAAAAATCTGAAAATCTGAAAAAAGTTGACAAATTTAATCAATTTGCTTGGATAAACCTAAATTGATTACTGCTGACCAGTTAATGCAACGCATTTAAATTGGATCACCTGTTCTCTTTTTCCGGTGTACTGCGTTGCCTCACATGTTCTGAATATATGAGTCAATCTACCTAACTAACAGAAAACTGCATGATATTTTACATATATTAAGCTGGTGAGATGAGTGTGTTTAAGACTGGTATTAAACCTTTAAGGATGGGATTTGAACATTTGTGTGAGTTTTTTATGTTTAAGCACAAACTGAGTTTAAAATAAACATAAGTCAATACAATGTCCTGATATGGTTAAAAACGCATAGTGATGTATGCGTGTGTGTGATTGTGTGTGTGTACTTCAAACACTGGGAACATCAGACTTTGGTTGCACTTACTCTGTATCACTGAAGGCTTTGTGTCTCCAACCAAGCATCAAATTAAATCTAATTAAATCATGAAATGTCATTGTGGTTCTGGGATGATTGTTAATCACATTCCCCTCTTTCTAACCTCATGTTAACTGTTCTGTGGTATGATTATCACTGATGGTGAATGCCATGAGTCTCGCTCCACATGAACCAAATCCAGAGCCAGTGAAAGTTTTCTGGAACTTCAAAACAAGGAGTTACTGACCATAAATCCAAACATTTTTGTGTCTTCCAACTAAATCTGATGTGATTTTATGGGTTTCTGTTAGAGGGGATGGACAGAGCGTAAACCTGGACTCTCACAGACAGAAGACACACAAATGCTTTAAACAAACAACGTCTCTCAGCCACAGAAGACGTAATGAAACTGGATCTGACATCATCCTTCAGATATTTAAACTACAGCAACAGAAAGGGAAATGGAGTCAAGCTCTAAAGCTTGTACATTATATATACCACAGATTGTTTATCTACCTTTAAATAACTTTCTGTATGCAGGTTGCAGGTGTGCTGCAGCCCCACTGTAATAAAATATCAGGATTGTGAATATGCAGATGCAGTTGTGATGCAGCACTTTTGCAGGGCATATGGAGCACAAACGCCTCACTGCTCGTGTTAAACCAGCGTCAGACCTTCACTCTTCATATTTGTACTAAAATGTCCTTAAAACCCTTAACAGCTTTTATATTGTTATGCACTGTGAAGGGAAAAGATATGCAAATTATTTTCAATTTCTTGTGTAAGGAGTATTTTGCTGACAAACAGGCCGTTCCATGCTTTACCTAAAGGAGACATTTATCATCATTCCTTGGAATATTTCAGATGACATGTTTCACAGATGTTTGACCAACACTGCACCCATCTTACTTTCATAATATGCTATAGACCAGACAATGTGTTGGGAATTAACTGATGATGTCAGCTTTAGAATAACGAAATCTGGATTTGGCAATTAATTACATTGTTTTCACTAGGATTTTTATTTTTGTTTCTGATTTATAATTCTAAACAGAAGGGCAGATAAACAATTATTGTAAAATTCTGGCATGTCCTACTTTATTCTAAGGTTTTACATGAAAATTAGAATTATTAAAATCTAATCTAAAATGTATACAAATCTTAAATAGATGACCTTATGTTTTTACTTGTTCAGTGAACATTTTTTCTTTCCTTTTTTAACCAGGTAAACCCATGGAGAAATTGGCAACCCATAAAGGTTTTGGAGGTATGTGCAACAAAGATTTGCCAAAATTTAGGTGCTGAAACAAGGCAAGAACCAAACTACTGCAACAATAAAACAGAATATCTGAAGAAGAAAGAGGTAAGAAAGAGGACTTTGAGTTATTACAACAACTCAAAGTCCAGATGTAGACATGACTGAAATGCTACTGTAGAATCTAAAGAGAACTGTGAAAAAAGTGTGCAAACGTCTTGGAAAAACACCCTGATATGTAAAGTCCGAACTCCTGAAAATTTCTGTATCTTATTTAGAAATAACAGTAAAATATTAGAGAACAGAATGTGCTAACAAGACACTTTTACAGTGTGGAGTTGCATAGTGAGTTGCTGAATTTAACTGTGTTTACCTTGGAAATATTTATAATAGTGGAAATTACTGAATGTGATGGATGTGAACTTTATTTAATCAGACTGAATAAGAATTACCTTTACCTCGTTGTTGGCATGATGCAGAATTTTATTGACTTGGAAAGCAGCTCAGCCTCCAGTGGCAACACTCTGGCTGAAGTCTGCCTTAAAACTAGTGTGTTTGTTTTTGTCTTATTTTTGGTTGTAAGTTGATGTTTCACACTGATGACTTGAATTGGGCTGTTTTATATTTTTGGTGAATACCACTTGAACCTGTTGAGTCTGATGTGTTAAACTACATGTCAAAATTCATGGGGGAAAAAAACTGAACGAGGAAGTATTTCAAAGACTTTAATTTCCGTCATAATGGCCTGTACACTTTGTGAAGTGTCAAAATCAATGTTAACATGTTAATTACAAACACAAAATAAACAGCAAATTGAAATGATTGGTTTGAAAAAAATCCACTGTCCATTGCTCTGAAAAAGTATTTACTCCCTTAAGAATTATTCTGATTTAACATTTTCTCATATCTAATTTTTGAGATCATCACGCTGGAGGATCTATGTGAATATGTGGATGACCTGATTTAATTTATGCCACAGAACATCAATCACATTCAAGCAAAGATTTTGACTAAGCCAATCAAAGACTTTGAATTTAGTCTTTTTGGTTTGCTTTACCTCACAGATAAGCCCCCAAAAATCAGTCGTTCTGATGGTGGCACAGCGGCAGATGGTCATCTTGGGGAAATTTAATTTCAGATTTCTCTTGTATTTGTTGATTTGCTCCTAGGCTAGAAACTAAACCTTAAGTTGTCTAATTCATACACACATTCATACACTAACAATCAGTGTATGAATGTGCCTGTGTGTGTGTTTGTTCATAAGAACAGGCGATTGGGCTCTGCCAATGTCCATGTCAAATTTATTTACATAGCACTTTAAACACAGGAGCCTCCTGGCTGTCTTATAGGAGGGACAGTTCACTCATTTGTTGCATGGAATGGAAGGGAACATCGTACCATGATGTGTAAAGTGGACAGCTAACCCACCACCAAGCAGCAAACCCACAGTTCTTGCTGGCAGATCTGGCCACACACCCAAAACCCAAAGGGCACACCAACCCCAACAGAGGCCAGACAGAGTCATGGGCCCACGTCGTGCCAAACAGCCACTGGGAGTGATCTGGACACTCAAGCACCCAGCCCTGGACCCCCAGAAGCACCAATACACCTGTGTGTAGCGGCACCAACCACTGGCAGAGACTGTGGCCCCAAGTCTGCTTGAGGACCTGTGCTCAGATTGTGCTTAAGACACAATCTGAGAAATAAACAGGCCCACACACACAATCATGCCATCACAACCTCATATGTGGACACACTAAAATGGGTGCCATGCACCTGCTTGCACTCCCCACACATCCTCTATTTTTCCCGGTGCCGACATCCCAAAAGGGTAACAGCTCCTGGAGCCACTACAGGGTTCCTTCTTTCTGGGGTGGAGAGAGGCAAACTGCCAAGCAGCAGGCTCCTCCTCCAGGTCTCCAAACCCAGATGGGTAATAGAAAACAATGGAAAGACCCCAAGTCTCATCATTGTTTTGAAGATGTATTCCTTTATTTACATAGAGATATCTCTATGTTGTTTGTGACAGTCCCATATGCTTTTCATACAAGTGATGAAAGACCAGAGGTAGGATGCAGATGTATTCCTCCTACTGAGTATCCTGTACTGAACCTCATTGTTGACATCTTGTGGCCCTGAGGAACTGAGGGTTACGTTCAAGAAGAAGGATTTCAACAAGTGGAGCTGAGAGCTGGTGAGTGCAAACTGAGACCTGATCTGGAGGCAGGTGTTTTCCTTCAATTCCTCACCGAGAGAAGAACGACTATTACTGCTGATGTCCAGGTTGCTCATTTACTTTCCAGACCAATTGATTACAGTCATTACAGTTTTTTACAGCTCTGGAAAGACTTCTCTGGAGGTCCAACAACAAATTAATGTGTTTTTTTAACAAACAGCAATAACTGCATATAGCAGCATCAAATATCAGTGCAGATGAGATACGGCTGATAATTCTGTAAATATTTATCTTTCTGCCTCAAAGTAGAATCATCCAGAGCAGCAGCAGAATCCTGTGTTAAAACAACCAGCCATCAACATCCGTTTGCATGTTCAACAGCCAATTACTGGTGGCCAGTGCAGCAAAGGTGAGACAAGTGTGTCATGTGGCATGAATGTGTGTATTATGTGGTTGATCTGCCAAGTAAAGACAGCCTCATTATCCGACTGAAAGGACGACTTGCCCCAACACAGAGAAAAAAACGTAAAAAGAGTTAATTTGCACTTTTAATTCTTCTTCCTTCGTATTCTCTCTTTCTGTCTCTTTCTCTCTCTATTTAGGTGAGAAAGTGAGTGAAGGGTCCGGGGCCCCTCAATAAGTGTCTGTGATTGTGTCTGTGGCCTCTCTCTTTCAGCCATGTCCAGCACCATTAATTGGAGCTGTTGGTGAACTGAGCCCATTCTCCCCATGAGAGGTAATTGCTTTGAGCTTTGGAGGGCCAAGTGTTGGTTTAAGGGCCCCTGACCTTTAACCTCCAGGCAAAAAGCCCCCCCTGTTCCCTTTCCTCCCCTCTGTAAATATCTTCTTTCCTGCTGCTTCAGCCTTCTCTGTGAGTGTGTGTGAGTTTTGTCTGCTTTGTTCTGTTGTGAGGAGGAGAGAAAAAGATAGGAACAAAACCTAATCAAGGAGAGAGGAAGTGAATTCTTCAGTATGACTCTGCGGAAACTAGGAAATCTCAGTTTCTTAAAAAACGTGATCAAAAACATCATATTCTAATTCAAATTCCTTAGAATTGAAGACTGAAAAACTTCCCTGTTTTGTTATTATCTCTGTAAATATAGACAAACATGCTACTCAAACTTTGCTGACATTTTATTTTACAGTACCTGTACCTTAATAAAGACGTTCTTGTGTCATTTTTTGGTTAAGGATCACATCACATAAAAAACAAACATAAAACGAGGAATAATTATATAAATCTAGACTACCTTGTTAAAATGCCAGGGCTTTGTGATGTAAACAGATCATAACAAATCATTTTCAAAGTGTTTCCCCACAAATGATGTGATACACAGATTGAGCACAAGACAGGAAAAACATCTGTTAAAACTAAATTGTAAAACAACTGCAATAACTCTGCACACATCCCTGCACCTTTGAACTAATACTTTGCTCATGATAAATGAATTGAATTTATTTAAAAACATTCTAATCATACTGATCTTTCCAAGTGTGTTCAGATCTGCCCACAACTTCTCCATAAGACTGAAATCAGGGTTTTGTGAAGACAAGGGCAAAACATTGACTTTGCTGTCCTTAATCCACTTTGTAACCACTTAGGCTGCTGAGGAACATTGTCCATGTCCAGGTTCATCTCTGGGCCAAAGAACTGGTCTCTTTCCTGAGTGGTGTGATTCCTGTTACATCTATAGTGGCGCGTAATTGTTGGAATGAATTAAATTGGCACCATAAATCTTTTGGAAATCGTTTCCAAGTTTGAACAGGACTTGTGCAGCTCCACAATTCTGTCTCCTCTTTTGATTTTTCATTGTGTCAAACAAGAAATCACCGTGTTCCAGGTGTGACTAATTAACTCAAATATGTCAGTTAACTTATAAGAAGTTTCTAAAGACATCACATCATCACAACATCTTAACCCTTGACCCAGTTCAGTGCTCCCAGGCTGCTGACAGACGACATTCCCCTACCAGGACACCATAAGGTTTTAATACATGAAATGAACACAAATCCTAGCATGATAGAAACCATCCCATTTTTCCAAACTTTGGTTCATACACAGGCTCTATTGAGAAATGATTGAATGCTGGAGTTGTAGACTTTTGAAATTTTAACATTTGGCCGTGACGATGACATGCTGAAGTTTGACTCTATGAAGCTTGCTGGAAATTGCCTGTGCTCTAAATAATCATCCTCTACTGTGACAAGAAAAGTGCAGAGTTGAACATAGTTTGGTTCTGGTTCTGGGGATGCAGAGCAGAACCAGAACCAGAAGACCTGAGTGGCCTGGCAGGTTGATACAACAAGACCAACAGATCTTGCATTTGGACTCCATGGCCATGTCATCCATCTGCAAGTAGTACTCTTTTGCCCATTTATTCTTTGCACTGTTGTAGTTTGGGTGGGCCAGTCCACAGGTGATGACGAGGCCAGTCACAGGACGCCTGAAAGTGGACAGGCAGTAGACATGGGGGCTGCTGAAGTACAATTGAACAAAGGTCAACTTCTCAGAAATGATGGTAAGTTCTCTAAGGAGGGGACCAAGAGTCAAGTTCCATGGTGTCAAAAGCTGTTCTGCATATTGACACACTCGTGCATCGACATGCATGTTTGGAGCTTTGCTCTGTCATCCACTGTGCATGGATGCCAGCCCCAAACCAAAAAACTGTGGGGTTGTGGTTGCAAGGAGTGAAAGTGCATCCTACATGAAGGGAATACTGTTGGTTGTTTCCCATGTCTGTAATGCATTCTAAGTATGTACCTGCTCTTTTGGCTGAACTTGTAGACAAACCTACGGATTTCAAGATCAGAAATGTCCAATAATGTATTGATGGCCTGATACATAACGGACAGCAAACACCCCAAGTCCTGAGGTAACATGTTTACGCTCCCTTTGTTAAGGAGAACTAAAATGTGGATGGTAGTTTATGAAGTACCTCTATAAATTTCTCCAGTACTACATTAACGATTTGAGGGGAAATGTCTGGGTTAAGCATAAAAACAGTTACTAAAGTGAATTGAAGTCAATACAGTTACATAATTACATAAAACACTGCTGCTTTGAAATTTTGATTTCATCTATACCAGTTTAAGGTGTCGTACCCTCCCCCAACCCTAGTTCTGAAATTCTAAACATTTTTTTGTTGTCCTCAAAGATTTTCAAAGTTACAAACACCTATGAACGCTCTGAAAACAGAACATTTTAGCTTTGAGGGAGGAGAATTTCCTGGACTAGGCGTGGGAGCTGAGGTGTGGAGTGAGGAAGAGTAACTTTAGCTGTTAATGGAGGAGAAGCAGAGAAGGGAGGAAGAGGGGAGAGTACAAATGACCTGGAGAGAAACAAAAAAGAGGTAGAGCAAGAGAATGTAAGATGATCGAGGTTGGACTCTTAAAAGCAGGAGCATTATTGTCCCCTCAGGCTGAGACTCTCTCCTTGTGTGTGTGTGTGTGTGTGTGTGTGTGTGTGTGTGTGTGTGTGTGTGTGTGTGTGTGTGTGTGTGTGTGTGTGTGCGCGTGTTGACAGAATGACAGGTGGTTATGAATCATCTCTTCCTCCCTCCCCGGCCTCAGAGGGCACCACCAGCTTTTGAGTGAGCTGTCATGTTCAAGAGAAGAGCGCTTGTTTTGTTGTAGTCAAAGAAAGGAAGCGCTGTGAAAACATACACATGTACTTAGAGCCACAAAGTATGTAAACAAGCTGGTCCAGGGTGTCAAGTATGGGAGGGAGCTCTGGGTTTGTGTTGTGAAGACAGATAAAGGTTTACAACCAGGCCCAGGTAATTTAGAGGGAGGAAGTGTGTCAACAGACAGAGAGAAGAAGGGAGCGCTTGGTTTGTTGTAACTGCTAAAGAAAAACACACACATACTTAGGCATTAAATATGTAAACAACCAAGCTGGGGTTGAGTTTCAGCCAAGTTTGTAGAAACAGAGTGTGGGCAGGTCGCCATGGAGCTGGAATGTCTTCATTACTTCAACAGAAAGCATAAGATCATCCGCTAATAAACTGTGTTATGTCTACTGACCAGCAGACAGAAGGATAGTAAATAAAGCAAGAATCCAGGCAATCCCCTCAAAAATGATTAACTACATTAAATATTACAGAATTGAAATAATGACTTCAATGATTACAAAAAAAGCTCTTTACCAAGCTGTTTTTTAAACCTAATCATTGGTTTTGCCCTTCATAGTGGCAACAGGAAGTGTAAACCATCAAAGTTGCTGAACAACTGACATACGGTAAATGGTGGATGTGAAAGTTTTAAGTTGTGCATGTAGATGTGCACACAGAGGCTAGTGACACAACAGAAGAGTTAAGAAATGTTAAACTTTTGTTGCTGTTGTCAGGGAAACCTGTCATCTTTCGCTGCTTCCCATATGTTGAGACCGTAAATGCTGTGAACTAATGGGCAAGAGGCTTTTAGCTCAAAATAAGTTCAATTAATCTGCATTGTGTTATGTAATACTAAGGCATTAAAATAGTCTGATTATTCATATATGTAAATAAATATGTAAACATTATATTGTTAAGCCTATGTCTTTAAGGGAATACTTACCTTTTAAAACAATGATATGCTATTAAAACTTGGATTGTTTTTTCCACATTCAGTCTTAACATATCATTTTAACATTGAATAGTTACTCGTGCTACAGACTCTTTAAGCTACACCTAAAGTTTAGTTAAGTGTAATCATTTTTCTTATTTTTGTGTATAATGTGGCTTTAATTTGTTGAGGTGTGAAACGTGATTTTGTTGGTCAAGTTTAATTTTGCAGAGTTGTAAAATACCAGCTGTAGACATAAGGTGACACTGTTTCTGCTTTTAAGATATAAGCAATTGTAATTTTCAGGATTTTCTCACTTCTAGATGTTATGAACCTAATCAAGAAAACTGTTTTTGACCTTTGAAACATTAAACTTAAGAGTCACTGAGTTTCTGAGCCCAATCCTGACTACCTTACCTGTTGACTGACAGGTTTTCCTTCATTAGTCTAAAAATGTTGGTCTTATTCAGTTTAAGACGTGTGATGCGTAAGGATTGCTATTCTTTCTATTTAATAGTTACAACAAAGATGAAAAAACAACAAATAATTTTCTCTGGTTAGAAAAGGTTCAACTAAATTATCAAATTAAAATCAATCTGTTTTACATGTCATTGTAGAGGTTCTGAGTTTGTTTTGTGTAACTTGAGTTATGCCTTATATTACCTTATTTTATTGTGGCAATTATTATGTTTCCATAAAATAACTAAAATCACTGCAACCTTTAACCTACAAGACTTAGTGAGATGGAGCAGAAAAAGAAAACAGTCAGATAAAGAACAGCTTGTTCCGTGTTTCTTAGAACATGATTTAGAGGTTTGTTTAGTTTATGTATGAGGCAACAATAACATCTGATAATACTGGCCCTACTTGATTTTCACTTGTTTACTAAGGAGAAAGCTTTGCACTGAGGGCAACACATTATTAAAATAGACAAAAAAAGTGGAACATGCTTGCTGCATTTGTTTGTTGTTCTGAAAGGGAAGGAAAACACAGCAGCAACCAAAACAAACAGAGGAAGCTGATAAAGTGTGAAAACACAAACACAACATTTGCTGCGTTTCTTAGTCAAAGAACAATAGTTATTTTCCCAGATCTACTGACCGTGCATCACAGCATCGAAGGAGTGAAAAAAAATTACTGCTGTGAAACCAATATGCCAGCGTCAGCCAGCAAAACTCACACACACTTAGAGCGAGAAGACAGAGGTGAAAGGTCAGCTGACACAGGTGGAGAGGCAAAAGACTGAGAAATGAAAAACAAGTGAAGAAGAGATGAAAAGGACGAGAAAGGACAGGAAAGGAGAAGCAAAGAAGAAATGAGAACGTCTTCCAAAGACCTGTTCACCCAGCTTAGATTAAAAGAAACATTGAGTATAGATTTGTAATAATAATTCTGTACAAATTTCCAAGCAATCATAATGAAATTACACTCAGTAAAAAAACCTGTGCTGAAGAAGTGGGTCCTGTCAGGCATACTCAACTGATCCTCTCAAAACCTTTTCACTTAGCCTGTCATGAAATCATAAATAAATTAAATAATAACTCATCCTTAAAAGATCATAGAACAAGACTTCTAGGTCTTACTTATACATCATTAGTTGTGGCATTGTTGGAGTTTTTCAACTTGCTTTCAACATCAGTGTAACTCATTTACTCCAAGTTTTAATCATATCTATGTAATAACGCCTCATGAGTTCATGAGGAGAAACTGAAAAGTTTTTCTCTTTCTCTTTTTTTCAAAATTGACAAATGCAAGATTTTTAAAAAAAATCCTTTTAGACCACAGGAAATGTATTAAGAGTGTACCAAATGTGGCAGTGGAAACTTTTAATTCAGACACAATGTCAAGAATTATTTTTTACTTTTAAATTATATAAAAAAAACATGACTTCGATTCAGTAACATAATTTCAGTGGATTGATATATTTGACCCTCAGTTTCGTGAGCTACATGAAGAGTGCTATCGCAGTTCACTAATACATGTCAGTCAACCACTCAGATGAAGTTGAATTGTCTGCTGAATCCCATAAATTTGAACATATACCCAGTTTTGTTTTGGGCAGAGAATATGTGACAAGCTCTCTGCCTCCTTTAATCTTTCCACATTGTAAGAAGAGACAGTCAATGACCTGTTGTCCCCTTTCCACTACCTGATTCCACAATACATTTGGTTTTCATACAGCACAGGTCTGTTTCACAAAACCAGGATAGCGGTTTTGGCCGCTATCCTGGTTTTTCGGATATCCTGGCTGAATTAAGTCAGACTAGAGAAATGGCTGATAAAGAAACTCAGGATGACATATAAGTTTGTTCCTCTGAAATGGAATCTCGACAAAAGTTCAGTCTGTAAGACTCTCTAGTCGCACCTGCCTCCTCAATCAGCGCCTCCCTCCTCGCAACCTGGACCTACCAGTGCCGGTCCAGGCCTCGCTCCAGCCAATCATCGTTTGGGCTCCATTTCAAAAGGATCTCCACCCATTGCCTCCGCCGCTCACCAGCTGCGATTGACCCACCTCCGTCCCACCTCCACCCCATCTCCACCCCATCTCCACCTTCTGCTCCCGGCTCTCAGGCCTCATCTTCCTCCGACCGCCGCCACCATTACAGGCCCCGGGGGTCTACATTCCTATGCTGCATCAGGAAGTTCATTGAGCTTTTCAAAGTCCAGCTCGATGTTCCCGGCCGGGGTCTGATCGCCAAAAAACCTTTTATTTTTATGTTCATTTTGTCATTAAACTCTTTTAATCACTTTCTTTCTCCATTTGAGTCTCTCCAGATTGAAAGAGGGATGACATTTTACTGATGAATTTCAGGGTGATAGTCAGCTGATAGTCTGGTGGACTTGGTTTGATTGCAGACTAGAAATGCAACATTTGTTACATTTTCAGCTGATTATATTATGACAGAAAATTTCTGATGCTTTAATATGTTCAATACATATTTCTTCTCCCTGCTGGATATAGATCAATGAACAGTTTGATTTGTGTTAGTTCATCCAAGATGCAAGAGAAGACTAAGCAAATTTTTATTTATATTGGTCAATAATTAAATTTTATATAAGTGCAGCTGTTAAAATTAGTTTGTAAAAATGTATCAATCTGCTTCTATACCTAATGAAATATTTAGTCCAGTTTTTGTTGTCTATTGGTTTTAAAGATGACAGTAGCTGCAGTGCGCAACAGCAAAGGGAAAATAAAATTGACAAACAGTCCAAAATAGAGCTGGTGTTAAAACAACGATAGTTTTCATAATGTAGTTCATAATACAGATTTAATTTTTAAATCTTGAACAGCAATATTTTTTATCTTATTATTGTGTGTCAACATTTTTTTGTACATATTGAGGTTTGTGAATTTTTCAGTTTTTTGTAATCCACTTTATAATTTGTGTGTGTTTGTACAGAAGTCCCATAAGTATATAGAAAATGAATAAATAATAAGACTTGTTTAGCTTGCTTCCTATGTTATGGTTTTAAGTTGCAGTTCTACCCAGACAAGTTTCAGGTCAAGTTAAACATACTGCAAACGCTAGTAATGTTGATTAAGAAACACAAAACGCAAATGTTAATATTAATATCAATATCAAGGATGTTTTATTTTGCCTACTTTATTGTATAAAACCATTTTAATGTTTATCTTAAATATTTCCTCCTACTGAAAGGGTTTACCTTATGTAGACCCGTCCTCAGTTCCACCGCCCTGCCCGCCAAAAGTTCAGTCAACTGACGAGCAACAAAAGGAGAAGCTCACAGCCAAACAACACTAACCCCATTATCTACCTGCCTCTCCCCCTCACAACACGCACAGACCTTTTTGTGAAAAGAGGTGAGAGAAATGCTATCAGCACCTTCTGTGTAATTACAGCGACTCAGGTGACATCTTACACCGACTAAAAAGGCAAAAAGAGTGTGTGTAAGAGTGTGCGTATGCGTGTGTGTACGCTGTCAAGTTTGTGTGGACTAAAGTCTTTTCACAGGGGAGAAAAGTTAGACAACAAAGGAGGTGAAGGATAAATTTTAGGGAGGAGAAAGAATGAGTCGGCATGTCGACTTTCTGAAGACCTGAACCTGATCCATCCAAGCAGGTGTCTGCGTGTGTGTGTGTGTGTGTGTGTGTGTGTGTGTGTGTGTGTGTGTGTGTGTGTGTGTGTGTGTGTGTGTGTGCATTCATTAGTTGGAATTTTCAAAGATGAGCATGTGCTTGTTGATGGGCACAAGTGTCAGGTTCAGGTGAGTTTCTTTGCTCATATGCTTTTTTTCCAGAAAGTTATGCTAAAAAGCTCAAGCGTTTTATTGAACATACATTATATTGAGGAATTTTTTGCCAGAAAAATTTTAAAACTGAAATACAATTTTGTGTAAAACAAAACTCAGCAATATAAAATAAGTGTAACTGAGAATTCATTTCGGGGTGACAGTCGGGAAGCTGACATGTTTTAAATCTAAATAAATACCAACAAAGAAGCAAGAAACAAGCAAAGGAAAATGAAAACAGAGATAGCCTTAGATTGTGCTAAACTTTACAGTTTTTATTGACGTAGCCAAGGTTACAATATAATATCTAGCTGAAGTTTAGATCAGGTTTCATACATAGTTGAACCAGTTATTTAATTTCATTGTATTGAAAATCTGAATCTTGTGGTTGCAGTGGAGAAAATGGTGTCACTCCATGATGCCTATTGTAAAAGGTCTATTTGCTTCTCTCTTCTACATATTTGCTTTTTTTTTTGCTTTTCTGCAAGTTCAACATATTCATTAACCCTGTAGATCATAATGGCTTGAAAGTCCTGCCACCATTCTTCAGGTCCAACCTCAGTGACTCTACATGTCTCTAATTAGAAGAAGTCATGGAGCTGAATGACTGCAGTGCAGTGATTTTATACATACAGATGATCTTAGAGTGGTTCCTTGTCAGTCACAGGCACCTGCAGGTTACTGGGAATCAACCTGCTTTTTCATGGTCCAGATACTAGTGGGGATACACCATGGACAGAGGTAATCTCCACTACAGGTCAACACAGAGACACACTGGACAAGAATCCATGCACACACACACACAAACACACACAAACATGCGCGCGCACACACGCTTGCACCTAACAAAAATTGAGAGTAACCATTTAACCTGATAGTTATGTTTTAGGGAGTGTGGGAGGAAGCTGGAGTAACCCAGGCTTCATGCACAGAGGAGAAGATTGAAACTTCTTGCAGACGGACAGTGTGACAGTCTGCCTTGTTCATTTATCAGAACAATCATTTTAAATATATTCATTTTTGAACTATAGGATATTTTGAATAACTCCCATGAGGAAATGTACTATTTTCTAGTCCACTCCATTTTTGGATTTGACACTGTTATGCTAAAGAATGTGTCTGTATCATACAGAGATGTCAAGAACAATAAGTACATATGTATGTATGTATCCACAAGTATCAAGTTGTCCATGAGTGTGTTTGTGTGATCATTATGTCAACCCTTCCTCCCACATATGGACACATTCACTCATTCACTTTAGCCAGTGACTGATGGCTCTGTGTAATGAATGTAAAGGCTGTATTGTTCATTTCAGCAGCATTCACATATTAGTGTCGGGCCCCGGGGTGAGCAAGACGGCTAATGCCAGGCTCAGCTTTCTACCTCCACTTCAAAGACATAGCATGATGACAAAATGAGTTAGCAACATATTCTCACTGGATCCATACAAAGTGGAAGAAAGCAAAGGTTTTTAGGGTTATTGAACATAGGTTTATTCAGATGGTTTCAGCTTGCAAACTATAATATTGGGTATTTTCTAAATCTAGCAAGTGTAACACAGTCAAGTCCAAATCACAGTGGATTCTGAATGGTAGCACTGTTGCTTTGCAACAAAAAGGTCCTGCACACTGCATACATTTTCTGAATGTATGAACGGACTCAGTCCAATTTTGTAGAACGTCTTTGGAAAGCTTCACTGCAGCTTTGCAATCAACCACTTAGTGGACTAGTGAAGAATAGGCTGATCTCCACTCTGGATTCTTTGCCAGCTGTTTTTCCGTTTTGAGGAATGTAGCCTCAACTGCTCTCTTGTTGTTAGAGACAAAGGCTGGATCTCTCACAACTGCCAGTTCAGTTCTGAGAATGGTGACCACATATTTCTCATCCATCTTAATCTCTCTTTCTTCAGCCAAAGACATTTCTTTCCCTCCAGGTTGATAATTCCCACAGCATGTTTTCTCTGTGCAATCATGGGTTCTCCCCAGGTACTCTGGCTTCCTCCAAAACAATACTGTTAGATTAAAAGCTCTGTTTAAATTGCCCTTATGTTGTCTATCTTGTGTGTCTCTGAGTTACCCTATCTAGGGTGTGTCCTGCCTCTCACCCAAAGATTGCTGGGTATAAGCACCAGCTCTCCTGTGACCCTCCACAGTGAAGCGGGTAAAAACAATGGAGAATTGGATGGAATCTATAGGACTTTGCAAATGAACAACACAAATCATTTGATTTACTTCTTTTCTGGGTAAATGGCCACACTGAGGTTTGACATGAACAGAGTGGAGCAACACCAGTGGATGATATGAGTCAGTTTCCTGCGTCCCTTCCCTTCACTCCACCCGGCCCAACCCCCCAACTCAGCTCCACAAGACTAGCAGCAGCATCACTTAGCAAACAGCTGGTGGAACTGTGAGTCTGCAGCTTGGAGGAGGACTGCTCACATAAGCCAACACATTTAGAAGCTTGTTTGCTTGTGTGTGTCTGTATAACATTTCTGCATTATACTTTTTGCTTTATTTGACAGGAAATTAAAATTCATGTACTATTTCCCCCATTATAGCAGCTTCAGAGCATGTTGTTACTTCAGTGACACTGGTGATGAAATGCATTCTGCTTCCGCTCTGCAATCATCTGTTGTAGAAATGAAGAACATTATAGATAACCTATCATGAAACTGTCATACAATAGAGTCTTCAGTCAGAGGCTTCTTCATAGCTGCTACCAGCTACAGTAGATCCTTTCTTGCCCACAGCCATCTGCATTTACAGCAACTCTTTGAAGAACCTTGAATACAGTCCAACATCCCTGATCTAAAAGTTCTATTTTACATGAAGTGTTTCTGGATTGGGGCTGCACAGTAGAGCGGTTCTTAGCATTATTGTCTTGCAGCAAAACAGTCCTGAGTTTGATTCCCAGCCTGGGGTCTTTCTGCATGGAGTTTGCATGTTCTCCCTGTGCATATGTGTGTCTCTGTGTTGCCCTGCGACATACTGGTGACTGGTCCAGGGTGACCAAAATGTCTTCCTGGAGACAGGCATCAGCACCCATCTCAACCCCACTAGGGACCAGAGTGTACAGAAAATGGATGGATGGCAGTTCTGAATTAAATTGAAAAATACCATGAAAACAAACAAAATGTCTAATTACTAAATTGCTATTCTAAACAGCTCCACAAAAAAGAATTTATTCATGTGGTTTTAGGCAGAATCCATAAACCATTATCTGGTTAAAAATTAAAACATACAAGCCAACCATGTTTATAAACTAGGTTGCATTTGCCTGTGAATCCAATTGTTTTAGCGTTAATGGTGGGCTGTTAGTCCGAGTGATTGCTCATGAGTTTTGTGTTTCCCTTGTTGCTATGACTATTGTAATATTTCTGCCCCCCATCTTCCATCTTGCCACCTGTTTTAAAATGCTCTTTCCATTTTCTGAGGAAAAGCCAGAGATGTTGCGTTGTCTAGTTGTTTTGGAGAGTTTTCCACACCCTGAAAGGATGGAAAAGGCCCTGGCATTTCCAACAACCTTTCTTCTCCTCTTATTTATTCCTGTTTATTTATTTCCGCCACACCGCTCCCGAAGTAAAAACATTCTGCTGCACATATGCAAATCCACTTTGCTCCACGTCAAGACGTGACATTTCTGAAATGCGAAATAAATTGATATGGCCCAATTAGATTGAAGGTGCCGTTGGCTCACCACCCCATCCCACCCTCTGCCTCTCGCCTCATTGCAAATTGCTTTACATTTGCCTGCTCTCATCCGGAGCTCTTAATTATATGGTGTTGTGTGGTGGCTTTTTGCTGTAACAGTGAGGAGCTGCAGACAGCTGCTATGTGGCAGTTAGCCGCCACAGCTAGGATGCAGCTAAAAGCTTATCCCTGCAGGGGAGAGGAGTGGGGCTGGAGGAGAGGGAGCAGGCCAAGCCAGGGCTCCAACAAAGAAGAAACCTTCAGTCTGCTTGATGGGGAACTGGGAGGTAAGAAAAGAACATACAAGAGGAGTTGGGTAGTGTGTGTTTTATTGTCTGCAAATGTATCCTAGTGAAAAATCAATTCAGAGACAATGGTAGAAAGGAAACAGCTCAAACTCTTCCTGACTACACAGTTTTTGTTCATAAAAAGAATTTAAAAATAATTTATGTAAAAAAAATAAGTGAAGTTGGCTGTTAAGCATCTTTATTTAAGTTACTCATTGAAGTTAATAAAATAATGAACCATAGGAGACATGTTAATTTCCAAATATTTTTAAATAAGTCTTCAGACAGTAAAAGAATGAAGCACTGAAGACTGAGCCTGTGACTGTAGTACTGTAAAAAGATCCATGATTAGTTACAAGACTTTATTTGACTTATTCTAGATATGAAAACAGCACAATAAAAATACTGTAGGCTGTTGAGTTTTTATAAGTTTAAATAAAATGTTGTCTCACATGTTGCTTAAACTGCAACTGCATTCTGGGTAAATATCATGTGCTAGGTCCAACTGCCTCATTCCAACCTAAACAATAATGAGTAACGTTAAGCCTTTTCAATTTAAATCAGAGCGCATTGAAATAGATGGGGATGTAGAAATCACAAGGAGTAACGAAGATGAGGAGGATCGGCTGTTACTGTTGATTCAATGTTTGGAAGTGTGGCTAACAGGGACAGAATGGCTTCGTTCACTTCATTGTGAAAACTACAGGCACACTACATAACTAAACAGCAAAGAAAATCACTGTCATAATTCACAACCTCTCTTTCTGTTCACTGATTGGCCAGATTAAAATTCTTCCAGTGGCAATCCTTGTGAACAGGAGAAAGCCCAGACTCTCTGTGAAGGGAGATGCTAATCAACAGGTTAGATCCATGTTGACTTTGGAATGCTGCTGACAGGGAGCTACGATTCATAGTGTGTAAACACTGCCAAATACTTCTAGTAGGACAAAGTCAAAATCCAGACCTGAATTCAATTGAGAATCTGTAGAAAGACGTCAGAGTTGATTTTCACAGAGGCTGTTGATCCAATGTGACTGAGCTTCAACTGTATCTGGAAAGTGCTTCACTTTTTTTACAACCTCATTCCAATTTGTAATTTTATTTCTTAAAATGTATACCATAATCTAATACTTTTCTGGTTTAATTATACTTACAATTATATTTTACATGGAGATATGGAATGGTATCACCAAATATAGAAAGTATCTGAGGCCATCAGGCAGTGAGTCTATGGTAGGATTACACAATGTTATTAATTTAAAGGGATCAAATAATAATCAGCATATTGATAAAAATGGAAGAAATGTAACTCTTGGGTTGAGGGAACAGCTCACAGGGTTGAACATAAAGAATATAATAACTTTAAGTGTCAGTTAGTGTTATTAGTCCTTAGTCATTGAAAGTGGAGAGCTTAAAGTGCCCTTATATCTTATTGTAATATAAAATTCATAGCAAGACCTAACAGTTTTTTTTTACAAAGTTTTCTTGGTTTCTGTTTTTTGTCAGACAAGTTTTACAGTCGATCTAGTGGATAATTAACCAGCAGAGCTACTTATTCACTCAAAATTGCATAGCATAAGCCAGATTCCAGCAGTTACCACAACAGAGTTAGAGGAAAACAGTGAACAATGTGCAGCTAATAAAGAAGTAGACAGTGATTCCCATCAGTTCATGGTATTTCATTGTCAGAAAACTCTAAACTGAATATTTAGTAGCATTTGTTTTTAGAGTTCAACTTCATTTGACCATGAAACCTTATGTTGGTGGAATTGCAGTCAGTAATTAATTTTTTCCTGCTGTTAGACACTAAATGAATATGGCCTTGAACAACAGAATTTTCTTAAACCTCAGAGTGATTCTTCTAACCAGCACTGGAGTGGAATTCATTTCCAGCTCTGGAGTTACAGATCTCAGACTGGCCCAATTTAGATAAAAACCTATTATTACCAAAATCATGTAATTATATTCTTACATATAAGAATATATTTACATACAATAATATAAGTGTTCTGCAGTGCAGTGTGCACTACAATAGTGAGCTACAATAGTGCAGTGTTTTGCAAAGCCTTGTTATCCACTGTATCTTTCTAAAATATTTCCATTTCACTGCAAAGAACGGTTGCTTCACAATGCATATTTATTTCACAACCATCAATGTACAGTAATGTACATGTATTGTTGTAAAGAACAATAATAAATGTTTCAACAATGTCACAATCTATACTTTGTTCAAATAGATTTTCAGAGATGTATAAATCTTACAAATGAAAAAAAGTTAAAAAAAATTAAATTTCAATATTTTCTTAAAGTTGTTGTGTTTTTCTTAATGTCGTTGTGTTTTCGTTAATGTTGTAGTGATTTTGTAATTTGTAATTGCTTTGCACCTCAGGGCCACCGTAGAAAAGGCATAATCAGAAGGGCAAAATGATGAAAAGTTGGTTATTTTATCATTAATACAATTATAGTATAGTATAACACAAAAATAGTAAATAAAAAAATACTGTATTCATTGATGATGTTTCCTTCCTTCCTTTCTTTATCTGAACCTGTCACCTGTGTTTTTATTTTGTTATTCGGATCTAAGGCAAAAAATGTATGTTGACATTTAAAGTATAATGTAAAATTAACTTTTTTGAGCATTTTTTTTAATGTAATGTTACTTACTCATCAAAACATACCTGGGGTGTTGCTTTGACTCTTTCATGCAAGGGCGTAGGAACAAGTCTGTCATTGGGGGGGACGCATCGGAAACCTGACATATCAGTAAATAGCAAAGTAGAAAACATCTCATAAAATAGGACTCGGCAGTTTTAAACTCAATACAGCAGTTTGACCAACAAAAATAAAATCTAAAAACCAAGTTTTGTTCTTCTTGAACAACACTCTACATCAGTGCAACAGTTTGATCTACAAAATAAATAAAAATTATTCTTTTCACGTCTAACAGACCCTTAGCTCCTCACTGTTAACTCGCTCTCACTTTCCAGCCCTGCATTCAGTAACTTACCAAAGAAGAGCCATGAAAAACACTGAAGCAAAAAGCCTAAATGTTTTTTTTTTGTTGTTGTCATTTTCAGCCACAAACATTCAACTGAAATATCTACAGATATGTGTTTCAGTCTCTGCCTCCCTCTGACTCTCTGCAGCCTGAGGTTCCTGCATGGATTCATGGATTTACAACAGACACTAAAGTAACAGTGTCAGAATGTGAGCTAAATGTAAAAAGTATGTTTTTATCATACAGAACTTAATTTTCAGATGTATACATTGAAAATCACTTCAACTCTATTTAGTGT
>CAEGAF010090955.1:0-18471 GCA_903067075.1 Micropoecilia bifurca | reverse complement strand
GTCATGTGACATTTTATTTCAGCAGCAAACACCCTCTCACTGTGCTGCTTAGAACCTCACCAGGCTAGTAATTAAGTCAGAAGCCGTTACGCCTTGTAATGTAGGACTCATCTACAGGGCCGCGATGCGTCTCTTTTCCCCCTTTGCTGTTGGCGCACAAGTAACCGAGAGAATCCGGTTGCAGGATTTTCAAAATAAAAGATGCTCCAGACTAAAATAATACGTAACACGGAAATATTTAATTATTTCTTGCGCCGCGGACAGGTACCAATTGGTCCACGGACCGGTACCAATTGGTCCACGGACCGGGGGTTGGGGACCACTGCTATAAAGGACTGAGTAGGAAAATTAACTGGACAAGATGAGCATGGAAAGAGAAAAACGTCACCAAAATTAACCTAAAATAGCACAAATCCAGAGACCAACGTGACAAAACAAAACCATTTCCCTTCAAATCATGACAAAAAAAAAACTTGGATAGGATAATTAAATTATAAAGTCAGTGAAATCACAATTCTAATCACGTAAGACAGATGAACTTTTCACCAAAGCACATGTTTGATGTTCAGTATTGATATGGCTGTTCGTGTGGTGGCCAGCAGTCAATCAAGCCAGCATGCCATGGTCAGTGGAAATGTAAAATAAGCTTGATTTTGTGTGAAGTCGGTACCATACGAGCATTTAGCTTTAACAGGTGCTTTTTTCTTACTTTGAAATGCTTTGGACATTGGTACTTAACATTTTGAAGGAGGCTTGTCCTGTCTAAACCACCGACAACTCCTTTGGTTCATACTTTTGGGTTAAAGTGAATAATTGTTCCTTATGAGTCTACTAAAAGAGGAATTTTTTGAGGGGATGGGTGCTGTGGTGGCGCAGGTGGTAGAACGAGCGGCCCATGTATGGAGCCCTCAGTCTTTGACATGGCCATCACAAGTTTAAGTCCTGGCCCTTTGACATTTGCCGCATGTTTTCTCCCTCTCTCACAACCCACTTTCCTCTCAATGTACCATAAAAATGAGGTTCGCTAGAGCAAAAAAATTATTTTAAAAGAATTGAATATTTAATGAGGCATTCTCACTTTTTTCACTTGGCTTTAACCGATAATGGTTTGCTGGTTTAGAGTTCTCTAAACCCCATGCTTTATCTTTATTATAATCTGGTGTCTAATCTTATTGGATTGCAATCTCAGAGTTATTAAAAGCTTGAAAGATGAGTTTTAGATTATACCTGAAATGAATGAATCTGAAATAGTTTTTGTAATGGAGTTGGATTACTTTTAGCTGTGGGACCCAGACTAATCTACCAAATGAAATACTTTGCAGCACAAATTCATCTATTAATACACACCAGAGTGAGGAAATTGGCCACAAAACATTTGCAAATTACCTTTTTGTTCCTCTGCTGCTGCAGTGTCCTAAAACCATAATACACAGAAGGCTTTTTAAATAACACTGAAACTTAGTATGACATTTCCTTTAATTATATTTGCTCCTTGCAGTTAACTGTGGGTTTTGTTTGGTAAAAGCAGCTGCTAAAGGGCTTACTGTGACACTTTTCCCTCTGTTATTAAAGGGTGAAGGTATCACTCATGTGTCATTTAGTCCTGTAGGCTGTGTGTGTGTGTGTGTGTGTGTGTGTGGCTCCTGATCGGATGCAGCAGATCACAAACAAAGGCACAACGCACCAAGATGCTGCTATTCTTTTCGAGAGATGGTTGACAATCAAGGACACAAATGCAGCCTTTCCGTCTCCGTGATCTCTTTGCTGCGCTTGGGCTTTCATCCAGAACTGAAATCGCTACATTGTTCAGAGGAGAAAGTGGGCTTTGACACAGATGATAAACTCATTAACCTTCAGGAAATTAAACGAAACCCTGATTTAATTAGATAAAGATCATGTCACTGTTGCATCTCATCAGAGACGAAGCAAGCCGTCTGTAGGGGGATGTTTTGGTGTCATTCTGAGGTAGTTTTAAAAGAAAATTAGGCGGAATATAGGGCAGGCACACAGTTTGATTACTTAAATGGAAGCACATTTTTTCAACCTTATAGTGGAGCAATATTTCTAATGCCATATTTGCGAAGGCCTTGCTGTTCCCATGGCAGCCAAAGGCACTAAGTCTTTTAGGGGAAGAAATGAAAGGTTGTGCTGAATTGTATAATATGCATCACGCAAAGTAATTGCACTGACAGAACGGTAACAGAGAAGGCAAAAGTGTGATAAAGTTTTGATATTATTAACTTTGGCAGGAGTGATTTATGCTGTAATTTAACGTATATAATGGGATTGTGTGGCAGTTACTGCTGCCTGGCCAACTGTGCAGTGACCTGAATATATTATGGTCTGTAGACCACATACAGCTACTTAAACACAGCCTTTTAGTATATAGAAAGTAAACTGTCTTTACTTATCCTGGCAGATCCACATTTTATGATTGCATTATTATGGTATTGGTTTGTTTTAAGAGTCGAGTCCTTTTTATTGCTGCACAAAGAAAATTTTCTCGTGCAATGCTCATTTTATCTGTTTTTCCCTGGTTGGAATTAAACACTTGTACAGACATGAGTTGATAACATTGATATTCTGCTCCAGATTTAAGCAGTGGGATTATCTCAGATTTTTTGTTCCACTTGCTTGCTTCACAAATGCCATAATACAGATGCCATACCCAGGGCTTAAACCTGAAGGATTCCCTGATTGGCGGAAGGCTAAGGAGACGTCTTGAGGTCTTTTTTTCCCCCAGCAGCTTTACTTCAGTGAGGGAAGGTGAAAAATGAATTTTCAGGTTCTTGTGCCAGCAGGGCTTCACCTATTACTAGAACTGGTAGAGTTTTTGTTATTGCTATACTACACTTTGATTATACATTTTTTTGTACATCACTTTTTTTTTCTGTATGTCAACTACAGCTGCTATTAAATGACTGTTCAATTATCCTTTTCCTATATGTGGGACATATCTGGAAAATCTGATGGCTAATGGCTGACCTTATTTTGTTGTCACCCTATATCATATGCTGTATTAAATTTGTTTCAGATGTATTGAGGGTATTTGCCATAATTTCTGTCTTTTCTTTAAAAAAACATAGTCCTTCAGAGAGTTTGTCTCCTCTCTACTGTGATAAAATAGTGAGATGACATTTGTCTAATTTAATTTCTTGAAGGGAAATTATGTCAGTTATGGTGTAAAATGCAAAGTAAGACTATGTTAGATTTTTATTTTTATAATAGTATTGTATCTTCCTTCTTCTTAAAAACAAAATGTGCATGTGTCTCAATGTGACTTGGGGTTTAACAGTACTATCTGACAGTTGTGACAGAATTTAGTGTAATTTCAAAATCCTTTTATGAGAATTTTATATAAAATCTTAGATATTCAAAAATTATTAAAGATGCCAATAATGGAAGACCTGACCATCCAACCTTACATGTTGAAGCTGGAGTCTGACCCGGGTATTACACATGTGCACACATTGCGGTAACTCAGTGCCGTAGAAGCAAGTTTCGTTTAACATTATGCAGTTTCCCTTGGAAACCCTCTACAGCTTCATCTTCTAGATGATAGCTGGACACTGAATGTGATGGAGAATTTTCCCTCTGTCAGAAGCTCTTTGCAGGCTGGTCACATGCGCTCGCTCATCTTTTCTGTGCTGGATAAATCCCATCGAGGCTCCGCCCTTCCTTCTCCTGAAAGAAGGCAAAGTCAGAGGCTGGACATATGGTGACAGTGAAGAGTTGAAGAGTTGAACACATGGCATGCATTCACAAGCGCATAGTGAGGTGAAGATGCATTGTGCCGACGTGAACATGCTGTGCCATTTAATTTCTTGCTGCGCCTTCGAGGACGTGCTCTAATATTTTCCATCTTTTCAAGCTTCTTCCTCTTCTTCCAGTCTCTTTTCTTTTGCTCTCCCACGTTCCTGCCACCTCTTAATGCTCCCCATGTCTCATTGGAGGTGAAGGACTCTATCCAATATTCCCTCATCCTTCCATCGTATGCCAACCTCGCTTTCGTTTTTTTCATTTCCACTCTTCCCTGCCTCACCTCCCTGAAGGTCATGTTTCAAAAGACCGCCCTTCAAAGGTGTTGCTGTGAGGAAGGATGGCCTACCTTCCTCTGGTATCAACGCATTTCACATGAATTATGCGTGGGCGGTGTGGTTTCATTTTGCACGAGTGGCAAAAAAATATTTTCTTTTCAGAATCAAAGGTGCCGTGGAGAAGCTTTTAGAGATGATTTTTCAGACAGGTTGTCCTATGTGTATAGCACAGATCCCCACAGACCTTCTGTTCATCTCCCACAGACAGGTGCTCATTTTAGGAGCTGTCATCCTGTCAGATCCAAAAGGCTTTCCTTCATAACGACCCCCTTTCCACCTTCTCCTCTGTCAATTGCCGTCTGTGTTGCCGAGGTGCAACAGTATGTGCGCATTTGTCTGATATGGGCCTCAAAGGTTAAAGGAAGCCATTTCCTAGAGTGCAGCAACATGGAATTTTGATTTGTGTGAGGAGATTTGTGATCAGAGAAGAAAGGACATTTCAGTATGATACTATGTTGTTTTTTCTTTAGGTTTTAGTTCCCCAAGTCAGTACTCATTAATTGCATGCAAAAGTATTCATAAAATGTTCAGATTTGGTCTCATTACAGCCACAAACATCTATCTGTTGTGTTGGAATTTTATATGATAGACTGACACAAAGTTGCGCTTAATTGTTTACAAATACAAATATTCATAGTGTGGTGAGTAAATATGTGAATATCCACAGTAAAACCAGGAACAAGTCTCCAGACCAAAAACTGTGAAAAATATATATATAAAAACATACATTTTTGTGAGTGAGTTTATTTTGTTTATTTTTTGTAAAATATACTAACTGAATGGAGAAGAAATCACACCATGTTTTAAATACCAGTTTTGGATATTTTAGAATGCTTAGTGTGCCAACCCGGCTTGTTAACGGAGTAAAACTGACCAGCAGGGATAGTGGTCTTTGTTTGGGTACTTAAACCAATAACATTTTTCACTTTGGAACACTGCAACAAATTTTCTGCAGAGTAAAATCTGAGGATGGATTCGTTAGCAGCTGAAAGAAAGCAACTAAACGTGAAAATGCATCTTGAAGCCAAAAGGTGTATAGTGGTGACATTGGACATGACAACCTCCACCAGTAAGACACTAATGAAAAGAAAACAGCAGGACATGCATTCAATTCTGCAGAAATAGTTTTCAGTTTTTCATGGCTTAAAGGGAAGAGAAAATATTTACATCCATGGTGTACAACTTAATATATATTTACATTTTAGATATGCATTAGAAAAATAAAACAAACCTACTGTAGTACAATCAGCTACAGCTACTCATTTTAAAATGCCAGTCCTAATATGTGGTGAAAAGTAACTCAAGAAGGCACAGCAATGAATACTAATTAGAGCGATTTTCCCTTTCAATTTTACAACCCACAATTCTACAATCCCCTTTACAATAAACTACAATATAAATTAAGAATAAAAAAAAAGGAAAATAGATTTTAGCAGCATCTATACTAGCGTCAATAAATTAAAGATTTACTGGGGGGTTGCGATAAGTTGTCAAAGATGCAGAACTGTTGTTTTTAGAACACAATTACGATACACTGCACTAAATTTTTTGTGAAATGTATTGAAGCAGCGTAATATGATAGTTTTGATTGGCCGTGTCCATTGTACGCTTTTTCATCTGCTACGCTGCACCCTGTGCATGACCTGTCATGGAAACCTGCACAGTGCCACTGGAATGCAGATTTGGGCCTTCCCTGCCCTGTGCTGCATGACTGCGGCTGGGCTGAGCACGCTCTGATGATGGCCAGAGGGGTGGGATGAGGTGGGGTGGTCTTGGACAGTATTCATATCTGGGCCAAATGCATTTACAAGTCACCAGATCTGCACAAAAGTCAGATGAGGTTTTTGCACACATGAGCCAGCTCCGCACTAGACTGGGATAATGAGCCTTCCTTCCTGACAGCTGCAAAAATAGTTTTGGCTCTGATTCCGTTGGAGTCTGGGCAAAATCAGGCAGAAAATCAAATAAAAACTCCTGTATCTGTGCCACATCTGGGCCAAATGCAGTATTTTTATTGCACCTGTAGATCACATCCAGTCCAGATCTGTTGCAGATCTGTAATCCTGTTCCGGACCAGGTAGGATTGTTGCAATTGCTTTTAACACCCTGAGGTAGCTGATCAAGTATGGGGACAATTCTGACATTTTGAAGTCTTTTTTCTCACTAAATGGAACATTTTATGGTCTGTTTGGTGAATTGCATGGTTGTTTGTTGTAGAACATTAGAGAAGAAACAGCAAGCAGGTAGATTGGGGGCAAAGATGTAGATAGATTTAAGCAGGGTTGAGTTATAAAAGCAACGTCCAATTTTTTTTTTTTTTTACTTTTCACAGATCACCATTTACAAAATTGCATGGCACAACTACAAACCTACTAAGAGCTCAGCTTAAATGAGAGAAACAGCCAAGAACCCAATATTAACTTCAAAGGAGTTGCCGATGTCTGTTGCTCATGGGAGAGAATCTGTTAGCATAAAGCTATAATTCATGCTCTAATCAAATCTCCCCTTGTTCGAAGGGAGACGAGAAGAAAACTGTAAGACTCTGTTTGGAGGCCCTCATAATTTTTCAAATGTTTCCATTAACCAAACAAGATCTTGTTGACACAAACATTATTGTGCTTTTTGATTTTGAATGAAAGTAAATGCTTTTTCCCCATTGTGATGTAAAAACCGAATTATTTATTATTATGGAAGCAAGCGTAGTTCAGCGATTAATTTTGTCGACTAACATTCTTTAATCATATAGAGAAATATTTGTTTCTGAATAAAATTAAATATGACAGATCTGGGTAGAACAACAAGAAAAGAAGACAATTCCCAAGGCTCAGTTTGATTAAATAGCTTATAAAATGTACATTTTCCCTGCATGGTAAGGTTTTTTGACAGATACCTCCTCCTGTTTAAATGCTGCCTTGGGGCTTTTCCAGTTGTCACAAGTGAACAGATATTGGTTCTTTCTGAACAGGTTGCCAATGTACAGTACACCAGGGACAACACAAATGAGACAAACAGCCGTGCACACACACACTTTCACGCCTACCTTACATTCGGAATGACCAATTAATCCAACATGAGGGTTTTGAACTTTGGGAGGAAACCAGTGCACCTGGTGGAATGACGACCCAAAAAGGCACCAGGAGATGGTGCAAAGTACACAGAAACAAATGCAAATCTCCAGTTTTGACTGGAAATCTTCCATCTGTGAGGTCACAGTGTTAAACTAAAAAAAAGAACAAAAAACAAAAAAACACATGAAATTAATTACATGAATAGGTTTTGTTTTCAAAAGGATATAAAAAGTTTACTAATTTTACATTTTATAATGCATTCTGAGTGAGATGTTAGGATCTTAACAAATGTCAAAATAAATCTCAGGAGAGGGAGCTAACCAGAAGATAACCTAAAATTTTAGCATGTAGGACTGCTTAACTTTGCAGTCTTGGTGTCGAATGCTGACTGACCCATGCCAAGTTCACACTGTTCCTATTCACATCTAGTTCAAAATCTAAACCAATATAACAAACCTGAACCAGTTTGATTCTACACAGATTAGTTTCTGTAAGACAAATTGAGACTTAAAATATTCTGTTTGTGAAGATACAAAAAGAGTATTTTCTTTGCTTTTTTTTTGGCATTTTGACCATCGTAAAAGTTGTTGAGCAAAATACCCCGTATATGCACAAGGGTCAATTTATTTATAATAATCTAAATCTCATTCCATCTTGTCTTTGTGTGTGGTCTCCTCTCATGAGCTGGATGCTTTCTTTGATTGCTATTTACGGCTTATAGATTGAAATAAATTAACATATATCAGGACCTCTGCAAAAAGGCAAAAACAAGTTCATATTTTATTTTCAGATGGCTTGAATTACTTTTCGTTTTTCTTTCTCGTTTTTTATTTTTTATTTTTTTTTACAAAGTATGCATAAAAGGCATTACAAAGTATGCCTTTTATGGATGAACGACAAAAAAGCAGCCTCATGAAGGACAGGTTCATGTCCTTCCAGCAATCCTTTATTCGCAGGGTTTCGTCTATAGAGATGATGTCTGCATGACCTTGGATGGTAACACAAAAGGAGTTCGGGGACTGAGTCGGGCAGAAGATGCGATAAGAGGCGTGATGCAGCTTCTCTCTTCGTTATATAAGGCCTTCAGTCTCTTCCTCCTCCTCCACGCTCACCTGAGAAATCTAAGATATAAAAACTCAGTTTTCATAGAAATAAACTTGCACATATAACAACTTCTGAAATGAAAAGCACCTGATGGATGAAATGCATCAGGAGATCTAGAGCTTCAAGTTTACGCCATGACCGGAATAAAGGTTTAAGACATTTCAGTGCAAGAGAGTTTTTTTTTAATTTTTTTTTATAAATATATATTTAATTTCATTTTCATCTTTAATTTTTGCCTTCACTAGTTTCTGGCAACCTTGACAAAAGATTGAGCATTTTTTGCAACATCTTGTCTCAGCTTGGTGTAAATACTACTCAAATGAAGTCTATATTTGTGTGTTATTTGAAATAAAACAAGAAAATTATGAGTTTCTTAAAATAATGTAAAATTTTCAGTGTTTTAATGAAGGAATGCATCTTTAATGAAAGTCTTTTTTGTGATTAGAGGGTTTGTTCAGAGGTTGGTTATTGGCAGTCAGTGTGAAGTTGACTTTTCAGTATTGTGAGGACTTAGGAGAGAACTTTCCATGTCTTTCCACTATCTTGAAATGTAACACCGCAAATGCAGTTTTGTGGATTTTGTGTTTCAGTATCTAAAATGTGAATTTGAGATGCAACAAGGTGATTTCTCATCCCTGATTTTCTTTTTGTTTTGCTTGGACTTTGCAACTGCAGTTTGAATCACAAAGTCATTCGTTATCTATATTTGGAGTAGAGGAAATGATCCTATGTGTTTGAGAGATTAGTCACTATTTAGCTGAATTATGCCAAAGATGAGAAAAGATTTTTTTTAATTTAGCTATAGATATATTTTTAAAATACCATTTGCATCACAATCAGCTAAGTAAATTTAAATAGCAGATAGAATTTGGAACCACACATTATTACTGAGGTTTTCAAAACATTTTTCCAAATCCAATAAACTCAAAAACATAAGGCTGTAGGCAAAAAAAAAGATTAATCAGAAACCTTTCTGTAATTCATTTGACCTTATTTATATCTACTGAAATCTCCTGTAGATATTTTCCTTGTTCACATTTTCAAACTATTGGCTTTTCTACAGCAGGCTAGAAAAGGCACCAAATGACTGAAACCACAAAAGCATGAAATGGCAAAGATGCAGAGTGAACCAATGAAAAGGTGACATATTTCTGTAGATATCTCTTGTTCTGCCTTATTTTTTAAATTCTATGATTCTATAAAAAAATAGCCATCTTAGCCTTTTCCTGCCATAAACTCTTCCACCCTGATGAGTCTTGGTTATTACCAAAATGATAAACTTCACGTTTCTCTCTGCATTTTTGGTCAATGTCTATGGCACTTGGGTGTGATTAGAATTGAGCTTCTGCATCTTTATAGTCGAAGACTGGAAACTGCAGCTCTGGTTGAGTTATATAGTGTCAGACTAGAATACAGAGTGTGTGTGTTTTTTGACACACTGCCAAATCATATATACTTCCATGTAGCTGCTTATCACCCCACTGCCATTTGAGCCAAAGAAAAAGAGGAGATAACAATGTGAGCTTCAGTATGGATGGATGTGTGCCATTAAAGTTTTATGCGGGTTTCATTAGTTGACATGTCCCTGAGAGGCCTACACTCTCAACTAATGCACTGACATGTTATTGGGTTTTCTTGTATGTTCAGTTCCTTATTCATGCAGTGAACCAAAGACGGATGATACTGGAGTGCAAATTATAAAGGCAAACCCTTGGAGTGCATGCAGATTTGTGCACTGCAGTAAAAACCTTGTGGTGTGAGCTCGGATAATTGCGTCTCTTCTCTTCCACTGTCATGTAAATTGTGAGTAAAATCTATAAAAACTATGAATGAATATTTATACACTGCAGCCCTTCTCATTTGTTTAAAGCTTGCTTTGAAGTTTGATGCATGACAGGGTGAAAGTTTGCTGATAAAAAACCATAAATAAACAGAAATAGTAAAAGCGCTCAGACAGAATTTCACCTGGCTACAGACCTATGAAATTTATTCTGGCTAAAGCTTCAGACATGCTTTTAAAAGCAAGCAATATTTTTCTTTGGGTTGGTGGCACCAAGCAAGGCTGAATTAATGAACAAGCTTGTGCTGGTGGCAGAATTTTATTCATTTATTTTCTTTGTAATTTCCCAACCTGGTTCCAATGAGATTTGTTCGCGTAATCTCAGAAATTATATGACAGAAATAAGATGGGGAAATGTAACCGATGATCTAACAACTTTCTCAAAATCCTTCTATGTGTTTTATATCAGTTGTAAACTGTATTGTGCAAGTGCATATGTAGTTATAAATTAAGGACTAATACTTTATTGCAGATACAATTTTTTATAGCATTTAAAACAGAACTTGAATGACTAAGACACAAAACATTGTTCGTCTTAAATTAAGTAAAAAGTAACTTTTTACATTTTTTTTATTTTTTGCTTGTGACCGGTTAAAAATCATTACAGTTTCATCTGCTACAACTCAAACAGCCAGTGGCCTTTTAAAATATTCATGCATTCTGGGTATTTATACTTTCAGTCAAATCTCTCCTGTATTTCTGACCTGAGGCTCAATACGAGTTTGAAAACGGGATGCATCCCGGTGTGCAGATGTGACAAATAAAACAAATCCTTTGATCTCACCAAACAAACCATCCTGCCAATAAGATCATTTTTATGCTGCGTGTTTACAGCTGCTGATGGTCGTGTGAATAAGAAAGAAGTGTCTGTCTAGGAACCTAATTTAGACGGATATAGTCTTTAGAGATGTAGCAGTAAACGGTTTAGTACTATAAGTAATCTTTTATTGTCATATAAATAATTCCCAGTACACCACAAAACTCATTTCGGTTTTTCTCAGTTTATTAATACAGCAAAAGATCATAGTAAAAAGGGCATTTATGGCACTTATGGCTCAAATAAATGTAATTATACTCGGACTCAGTCGTTTAAAACAACATGCCTAATGGATTCAGTTTCAGGGAATCTCTCATCCTGATAAAGCCTGAGTTGATGTCCAACAAGAAGCCTCCTGTTGAAGGATTAATTTAAGACTGCTTTATACACATAATCATGATTATGACATGATTTTACTACCTTTTAAAAATGGTGGCACGAGGACTTGTTGACAGCATAGGGATGAGTTAGATCATGATGAAAATGAATGGGTTATAAATAAAATCCTTGTGGTTGAATGTTATATTTATGTTCGTTTGAGCCTGCTGGTTTCATAAAAGTGAGTGAAATAATGTGATGGTTATGCGGACATTGTGAAAATCATAAAACATAATTGTGATGATAAAATTACTTGGCAATTATAGCAGCATTAAAAGATTATTTCAGATTTTATGAAAATGGGCTGGGTTAAAATACCTTATCTATAGAGTCAATGTAGAGTTATCTATAGAGGATTTCCATGTTTAATTTAAACAGGATTTCAAGTTTTTGATTTTACTTTGATTTAAACTAGAAACCTTTTTTTTCTGTCATTTTTACCTAGTAACCCTAAAAAGCTGCTTTTCTATGTATTTAATTTCATTTAACACGCGTTTCATATCCCCAATCTGCCTCCAACAGAAATATGAAGAGGACGAGTGATTTTTTTAATCAGTGGTGCGTTGACCTTGGTGGTTGACCCTTATGTGAAGTGATTATCCTGTAAGTTGTCAGCCTGCATCACCTGTCTCTGAGACTCTGCGGCTCTCTTGTCGCTGGGCCGGCGCTCTTTGCCATCAGACATGATCCCTGTCGCAGAAGGAAGTCGAGTGTAAGACTTTGGCTCACTTTTAAGGCACTACCACAACGAGCCACTGTGTGCTTATAAAGTTCTTTTGACTGTCAAATAAACACAGGTTATCGTGTGTTTAGGTGGGTAAATTATTATGCGTTTACAATTCTGATGGTGTCATGTGAGAGCCGCCGTCTTTAACAGGTCTGCAGTACTTGGAACCTGAAACCCACACACATTAAAGTTAAGACACATGTACTCGCACATTTGTCGCAGCCCAGTTTATACTTGCACTCTTCCACTATTGCCTGCTAAAGTGCACCTTGGAAAACATCTGACAGATATAGCTTAGCGCTTTAAAAATAGAAAGGGATACACCGATGAAAACCTACACAGCTATTTAAGAGGAAACACAAACATCACATCTGTCACATGCTGTACTGCTGACATGATTGCAGTTGGTAACAAGTATGACTCACTCTCAACCTCTACGCTTCTAATTCATAAACCTTAAAGTAATAGCAGTGATTACTGTGGTAGCAAGAACACTTCAACACATGCTGAGTTTTGATTTTCTGAAACAAATGATCCTAACCCTTTCAGAGAGAGAGAAGGAAGACAGGGTGGAAGGTGGTGGATGGGCTGTTAACAGCTGAATAACTGGGTCAGTTTAAGATCACGGTGTTTCTTATCTCTTCAGCTCATCTCTAGGTGTTCACTGTTATCTGCTCGGCTTTTCAACAATCGTTCAATTCTTGGCCCGTTTCCAGCCCTCTATTCTTACCCTTATTTTGCTTCTGCTGCCGGAGTACGAGCTTATCTTCAAGGATATGTTAATTTTCTCTTAAGTGTCCCACAATGTAATGTCCTGAAGAAATAAATGTGTTGTCAATTTGTGTGTTATCCTTAAAATTGTGGCTTTAGATATTAAAGATGTCTGACATGGCGCTTCACTAAGAAAACATACATTTGTTGTTGGATGTCTAGAGACTTGGTGGTTTGATTTTATTGTTTAAACAGGTTCTGTAAAATTTGAAAGCTGTTTAACATTTTATTCCTCAATTACTGCCACACTAACAGAACAATTTCCTTTGATAAACCTTTAACCTGATTTATGTTTCCACTTTGTAAGGGTGTAAAAAATGCATCCAACTCATTGGAAGTTTTTTTTTTCTTTAAACAGATAAAGAGTTTATGAATATTAAACTGCAAACACATTTCTATTCAGTGGGGATTATCTAGTCATAGTTTGGTTTAAATAATGAACTAGATGATGAAATGCATCCCATTGTTTAGAGACTCATTAAGGAAATGCTACCATTTGTGTTGTTAATGTTGTAATTAAAGGACAACCACTTGCAGTGTTGTAATTGCATTGTTTTTATTTGGTGTGTCTCTCTGTCACACGTTCCTTTTTCTGTAGAGTTCCAAAATATAGCAATTTAAAACTTTTTAAATGTGTTAGTGAAGGAGTGTTGTGGCCAGACAGTAGTCTGGCTTGCTAATAAAAAGTTAGAGTAACAGACATACTGTAGATACAGGGTGTGGATTTTAAATAAAGCCCTTATCTTCACTTTTTGAAATTTGCATCAACCAAGTCGTATGACTACATCATAAAGATGGATTTCTGCTGCCACACACCTGAATCAAATGGCTAAATTACTATCTCAGCAGATTGTCAAGTTCTGTAGAGGCCTGGTAGAGAACCAGGTTGCAACAACCGAAAAAGTTTTTAATTTGTTGAGTACTTGCACTGCCACCGTGGCCCTGGCACCATTGGTAGTTAGTGTTATATTAGAAATAACCATTACATGACAATAGAGAATCCACTATAGGATTTGCAATTTTTTTTTAGCAACATATTCATTTTCTCGGACATTCCTGAACATACAGAACTCATTAACAATGCTCAGTTTGTGTTAATTCAACTTGACTTTCGTGTTTCTTTTTTATATATATGGTATTTGAATTATACCATGCCCTCTAGACTATTTATACCTTTCTGACTTTCTCCTATGAAATATGGCTGGTATTAGAACTGGCTCCTGTTTGAGCCTTAACATTGTCTTCTTTGTGTGTAGACCATCATTGATGTCGGTTCAAAAGGTTTAATTTCTACCATCATCAGTCCAAGTGGCAAACCATAAAACATTTAGTAGGATTATTGGTGTTTATTTTATACATCGCCCACAATGCATTGAATGAATACAAAGAAGAGCCGCTTGAAAGTAATCAAGCTCTCATCATCAATAATGGACGGCCCAATCAAAGGGGACAGTGGGCTTCTTTTGTGAGATGGCTGAATGGGAGGAAGGGCCGCTGGGGAGGAACCATTATGAGTCGCTCCACTGCTCAGCTGTTGCGAAGATGATGATTGTTATGGTTGCAATGATGATGGGGATGTGAAATCTCATTTTGGCAAGATGGCTCTGATGGCTCTGCTGGAGGGGATTGCTGCACAGTCCTTGCATATGATGGCATTAGAGACTGCCTTTTGCATAGATTGAGTTTTAAGTTTTGCAACATAATAATATGTGAATACTTTCTCATACCTCTGCTTCTTAGTTAAACTCACTGGTCATAGAGGTACGTCTGCACATGCTCAACTTTCCTGCATAGTTTACATTTTTAACAATCCAAGGATTTACTCAATAGGATGTTATGGATGCTGTTCCATACTTGCCAACCATCCCCAAACACTATGAATTAAGCATTGCTGAGCAAATTAAACATCTGTTGTAGCTTCACCTTCTGTCAGTTGTTCTGACAGCTGTGTGTCCCCTTTTATTTTATTTTATTTTTTTGCTTTCTCATTGTGCTGGATTGACTGAGTTCAATAGACTGTATTTGCTGACATATATGGGCATTCATTATTCAGTGCATGCTTTATGAAATGTCTAGGGTCCTACAGCTGGCAGGAGGTAAAGTAGGAGGTAATGCACTATTTAATTACAGAGGCTGTAACTACTGTTGTGGATTATGTTCGATGCTGTTGAACACAACTCCTGTCTTACTGACCACCAAATTAATCAGCATATTTATAAGATTAATGCCACTGAGTACATCAAGTAATCTTTCCTTTTTGTTCTTCTTTCCTCAGGTGGTGTTAGTCTTTGCTCTCAGCATTGGAGCCCTCGGAATATACTTTATAGACTCCTCAGAGTAAGTATCTCCAAGAGTCAAGTCACTACTCATTCTATATTCTTACCTAGTGAACTGATCTATTGTGATTTATAAATAGATTTATGTGTGCTGAAGATTTAATGGACATACTGTATTTTCAACACTGAAAGGATGCATGTTATCGTAAACCCATATGCGTTTGAGGTTTTGTCAATGGGAGGCCTATCAGTTTCCATGGCAGCAGGGATACTCGGTGTGTATGTTGCAAAGGCAGCTCCGTGTGTGTGTGTGTGTGTGTGTGTGCAGGACTCTGGATGTTGTCAGTTTACGTGAATCCCTTGCTGGCGTTCGCCCAGACACAGATTGCAGTGCTGGCGTCTCTCCCATACCCATTGCAGCTAGTTTTTCAACATATTGACTTATTTTCTAGCTTTTAGACGGATAGCTTGGATTTTAGGATTCTCACTGTCTTTGTCGGCCTGCCGTCTTTGTCACCTCTGCAGTGTGTGCCACAGTGTGAAAAGTCAGAATACAGCAGCTAACAAGAGACGCTTAAATCATTTTGTTCATTCTAACTCCTTGTAATAGGTGGTGAGAGAATGTGTGCAGTGTGACTGTAATTGCTGCCATTGAAGCCACTTGAGTAGGCTGACTGAGAGACAGAGGAAACACAGACTCTGCTGTCATGCCGTGCTAGTGTTATTAATATGCATAATACAATGCTTTGCAAAAATATTCATATCTCTTCTACTTTCTTAGCATTTTGTCACATTACAACTTCAGATATCAATATATTCTATTTAGATTTTATTGGATAGATCATAAAAAGTAGAGTATTGTCACCGTTAGACATGGAGCTGGAGTCACGATGGAGAAAAGGATGGGCACAATTACTGTAAAAAAATTTTAATAAATATAGATGCCTGCCACACTTTTATCTGTAAAAAGTCGTTTGAATGCCATATCTAAGCACTACTACTACTGTTATGGTCAATCATTTAAAATTCTACTGCTAAGTCACGTTATTTTTTCTTAAAAAAAAGCGTTTTTAAGGGATGTATAATAATTTTGACTAATTTTGAGCTGCAACAAAATTAAAGAAAACTGTAACTTTGAGAGTTAGAGAAACATCACGATAAGCCATTGAGATCTGTTTCACCTTTTCTCAGATCGAGGGCAACAGGTTTGCTTGTAATGAAAGTATCTAAAAAATATAACTTATTGTACTTTGGAAATGACTTTATTGTCAATTCCAAAGTAAGCAAAACTATTAGCATTTAATGGATCATCTGTAGTTTTTAAAGTTTTTTATTATTAATTACCATAACATTATCAAATTATAAACTAGATCTATAAAATTCCTTGGTTTTTGGCATCAGATTCATTTCCCTCTTAGATGACATGCAGGACTTTGCAATAAAAGTCATATGCACATTTTTGTGGCATGTTTTCACTTTAATTGGTAGTCTTTAAGCTGTGAAATTATGTCCTGGAGGAAAGTTAGTCAAAGGCACAGAGAGATACTGTTTAAAATGTGCTGAAATAAATCTAAATTACAGTCCAGCTTGTTCAGTCTTATCTCTTAGCACCAGTGAAAAATTATTCTTAGCATGAATATAGTCATCCTTTGTACCTCAGGATAAATCCTGGCTCGCTTCATGTAGTCTGCCATGGCTCTACCTTTGTTGTCATTTGTCTGTGATGTGATATTTCTTCCTGACAATGTTCCATCTTGGGAAAGTCTTTCAATTCACTTTCAAATAATCAAACAATGACTTAAAAATGTTTTGAGTCTAATCTTTTTTACCTAAATCATGAACAATAATCCTAAATGATTGGTGACATGGTTACATTAATTAAACCACAGGCAGAGCAGTGGTGGACTGTCCAGGCAGGTTGGCAGTTCTACCTAAGAAACACAAAGATGTATGACTGAAAACAATGTACCACATATAACAATTAACATATACAGAAAGTGATGATTGTTAACATAAAGCTTTGATTTCTGTCTATAATGTTTCTCTTTGGTTCTAGATCGTTACAGGGTGTATTTACGTGTGACTGGGCCACCCAGAGGCTCTTCCCTGATCTCTTGTGCTCCCATTGAGACGAGGCCCCTCATCATAGTGATTAGGTCAAGCTTGTCACTGGGATGTGCACATGCTTCTGTGTTGGAAACTAGAGATTCATCCCACCCTGGAGGTTTTAAACATCACTAACAAGCAAAAGCTTGCATTATACACTTACTTCCATCAGAGCAGCTTAAGTTTCTGATATAATTGACTGCATGTGCACAGAAAACTTTTATTTTCACCCGTTAAACAGTCCAATGTGTGTCATGTTGACCGTTTTCATGAAAGGTTGGCTGTTTACAAATAAGAAAATGATGTTTAACACAATTTCTTTCAGTATTATTCATACTCACAAGGTGAACTGCTTCACAGATGACCTTCTCCCCATTCAGCCTCCTTTGCTATTAAATGTTAATGACTGAGCAATCAATAGGCACAGATTTATAGGTCAGTCTTTTAATGGAAGCAATTACTCTCCCAAATACCAAAGGCGGACACTCTCCTGGAACAGGCAGCCTCCATTGGTTTGTCTACCAACAACCAATTTGCTATTTTAGCCATTGGATTAAGTGCAAATCATTCTGAAATTGTCTGGAAAAAAGGCAACACTAATGGGAGGGAGTGGTTGAGTGCTGAAGAAAGAGACATTTGGGGAAAATAAGTGGCATTGATTCACACCTTGGCTTCTATATATTTAAATATAAATATGTATTTTGTATTTCAACTTCAATAGAGCACAACCACTCTCCCTACTGTTCCCACCTTTATGCAGGGTGCTATCCTGGTAGCAGAAAAAAACACATGAAACCCTTCTGCCAGAGCACATCGACAAACTTTAAATGAGGGGATTGTTAACTTCCAAGAAACAATATTAATATAAATGAGTTTCCCACTGTTTGTTTCCACAATGTGGTTGCTTATCACAGTACACTGTTCTGTTCCTCTGCAGTACACTCCGCTTGCCAAACCGATTCTATTTTCACAGCGTTTTCAATGGGAGGATCGTGCGTCCTTACCCACCCACATCTGAATCTGCTTTAATACCTTGGCTCATCTTTTATCCTCCATCCCTCCTTTTTTCCTCCTCTGTGCACCCATGAAACAAAGAGGAATGTAGGACAAAGTCTCTGCAGGCTGCTCCTAAAGGGATGCCCTTGTTCCTGCTCCAATTCAGTTTCTATTTCTCTCCCCTCTCGATCTCACTGTGCCACACATGCAGACCGTGTGTGTGTGTGTGTGTGTGTGTGTGTGTGTGTGTGTGTGTGTGTGTGTGTGTGTGTGTGTGTGTGTGTGTGTGTG
>CAEGAF010090951.1:0-13782 GCA_903067075.1 Micropoecilia bifurca | reverse complement strand
ATATATACACAGCAATTAAAATCAGAAGTCAAATCTCATTATGCAAAAAAGAATCTGATTTTATTTATTTTTGGGCCACATCACCCAGCCCTATACAGAACTACCCAAACTGCACAGGACCTGCATGTAAATGACCATTTGCCATGACGTGAGGTCAAAGTGTGATGGATACTGTTAGCTTACCAAAAGATTGTATTTAAATAATAACAGAAAAGTGGCTTAAGACCAGGTTGCTGTACAGGAAAGCTAGAGATACCAGAGGAAAGACAAAACGACTTATATGAAATTCATGTTTGGAGGAATGTTTTTCAGTTTCTCTGGGTGAGCTGCAGAACTTTTATTTTTAGAACACTGCTACAATACACAGCATGCCGCTGGCACACACATCTAGGTCTGTCCTGCCTGGGAGGCCAACAGTAACAAGGCGGTGAGCAGCATGTACCCCACGCTCACTAACTGCATCTACAACACCTGAATTAAAATAATTCACGTCAAGCTGAAAGAAAACAAGCTTTAGCATCCACACTTTCCGAATCCGTAAATAACTCCAACCACCCGTCAAAGTCACATTTACAGCACCACACTCCACATTATTGATGTTTTCATGGACAAAGAATACATCAGTAGGCGCATTGAGAGCTTAATATTTTCATTTCAGGTTGCATGTATTAAGACGTGTTGTTCTGGAGGTAATTCCAAGCTACGCAGTCCATCAGTGTTTAAGAAAAGTTCAACAACTGGAAATGTAGAGTGGACTTTCCAGTGTATAGACTATGGAGTGAGTAAATTTGTTCTCCTGAGCATTGCATTGGATAGGACCTCCAACTATACAAAGAACAAAACAAAAAACAAAACTGAACATCCTGGCTGTAGGTGGATGAAAGTGACTTTTTACACATGCTACTTACAACTCTCTCCATTGAGGTAGGACAGCAATCCTTTTCGATCTGGTCGTCTGACAACAGGGATGTTCTCTGTCTATAATTAACACACAGACATGTCAGGAACAGAGACGCTGTACAACAGCTAGAGAGAAACTAAGGAAAGATGCCAGAAGCTTTGGATAAATGCTCCACTTACTGCAGCTCTCCGCACATACGAAGGATGCGGCAGATGCACATTGTTGAGCAAGAATAAAATGGAGTCCAAAGTATAGTATTCTTTGGGTTGGCCCTCCTTGCCAGTACTGAGGAAGAAAAAAAAACATCGCCACTATTAGGAGCAAAGTTTAAAAAACGAGCAATTAAGTCAATTATATGTTATCTACGCAGGTCTACAAGCATGAAGTTCTAGTTCTGCTTAACACCTAGCAACAGTTAGTGAGTCCACATATGCAACTTTATGTTCGGAATATTTGCAAGATAAATTTTCCTTCGTCAAGTACAAAACAGAATAATAAGCAAATATTAAAATAAAGGACGAGCATGGACTTGGTGAAACAAGTCAGAGCTCGGTGGCATCGCTAATTTAGCATCTTTCACTGGGACAAGTTTGGTGTGTTCGCTCCTAAAATAACAGGAAAACAAAGGAAGTGCAAAACCCACGCATTTACTCCAAAGATTAATAGTAAACTGGAATATAATTTCTGGTGCAAGTTGCTGAAATATAATGCGAAAGCAACCAGCAACGTAAAGTTCTGAGCCCACAGAGGAGTTGTGTTAGCATTTTAGCACAAAGTAGCTAGCGAGCTTTAAGTCGTTACGGAGAGAAGAGGGAGTTACAGGCCTGGGAGAAAAGAGGTTTAAACGTGTTTAGAGTGGTGACATACCCCCAGATTATGTAGTTTGTCTTCACATTTTTCGGCCAAGAGAACTCTCCGAATATCACCTCATCCCCTTTAGCGACGATTTCCTTTTTCTGGATATTATACTGACGAAGAACGCTCAACACATCCGCCATCTTCACTCGCCTTCATGTAGTATGTTTACGAGGCCCCCCACATATCAACATCAAGCCGCCTCGCAAGTTGCCTGATCCAAAATATACATATTTTTTTATGAGCCAGGTGGGCTTCCGCCAAGCTAATGACGCAAAAATCTAGATGCAGATGCACTTGGATATAAACCATGTTTTCCTAATTTAATTACACCTTGGAAGCGCATAGGTTTGTCCGAGATATGTATCTAAACGCAAAATTTCCAACTTCCACTTTTCTGAATTGAGAATCAAGTGTCTTTATTTCTCACTTTATTCACGTATATCTCACTCCACACATTAAAGTATCTTCACTCAAACCAAAGTTCTCATACACAGTGCTGTTTGTGACAAAGAAAGCACAGTGGGACATAGGCAATTCTCTCTGAGGTCATGATCTCTGCAGGTGCTTGCAGTGCAAGAGTCCTGCCTCCAGATCATACAGTGATTCATCTGGTCGGGATGCACTGGATGATCTAGTTATATCTGGATGGGCTTTTAATTTAAGTCATGCCTGTTTCATTCAAATATTGCATGCTAATGTCATTATTTGTACCAGCACAGTCAGTCTGAGGACACTTTGTACCTTGAGGAATCCCAAGAGGATTTGAAATGGTAGATATGTTCCCTACCAATTGGTCTTACTGTCTTAAAAGCATTGATTCACTCGTCTCATCCATCTCTTGTCTTTATCTTATCCCAGATCAGGTCCGGGGGCTAATAGAGGATTACAAAGGGTATATGCCCTCCATGTGTTTTGGGTCTGCTCCCCTGAAAATGGATATGACCAAAACCACCAAAATGAGGTGTCCAGGAGACATCCTGACCAGATGCCAGAATCATCTCAACTGATTTATCTCTATGGATTGTAGAAGCACCTGCAGTGCAAGGCTCTCTCTAGGTGAGGAAGTTCCTCATCGTATTTCTAAGGAATTGAGACGCTCACTGTACGCAGGCAGATCATTTTGTCCGCTTGTGTCAGGTACCTTGTCCTTTTGGTTGGAATAAACCATTTTCCAATTCTGAATCATGGCCTTAGATCAAGAGCAACCAATTCTTAACTCAGCCACTTTCTCTTCATTCAGTAATCTCTTTAAATTTTGCTAAA
Organism: Micropoecilia bifurca; assembly: GCA_903067075.1. Lineage (NCBI taxonomy): Eukaryota > Metazoa > Chordata > Actinopteri > Cyprinodontiformes > Poeciliidae > Micropoecilia > Micropoecilia bifurca. The sequence continues at coordinate 10,760 of CAEGAF010090951.1, read as the reverse complement.
TATCAACTTCCACCGTCTTACTTCAAAGCTCCTCTCAAAAGTTGGCATCTCTTTATGGCAGAGATTCATCAGACATGAACACAGGGTTTCAAGAGCAGCATAAATGTTTATTAGGGATGGGATTATGTTGCCACTACAATCAAAATATTCATGTAACAAGTCAATATAACAGACAACATGGCAGGAAAAGAAGTGAACCACAGTGGAGAAACTCTCGTGAACAACACCACAATTCTACTCTCTCCTGTGAAAACTACAGATGCCGTAGCGGCAGTAGTTATGTCAGACTTATACAGGTTAAGTCTATATGGAAAGAAAGTAAATATTGACTTGACAGTTCCAGGGTTGAGAATCGTGGTGCACAGCGAACCACAGTGGGATGACTGACGAGTTTAGTGAGTGACAGTTTAAATGCTTCTGCTACCGACACAGTGAGCCTGGTGGGATCATAAGTGGTGAAATAGAAACCGGATTGCTTCAATCTAAACAATTTCATGACTTCAAAAGGTACATTCGATTTGATTTATTCCACAATAGTTGCAGTTGTTGGTTTTTGCAAATAAATTAAAGATACAGAAGTGCAACTTTAGCAGATTCAGTCTTGGTGAACAGTTCTTACCCAGCTGCAAATAATCTTGACATGATGCAGTATTGTTCTAATTGTAGGGGTGCACCAAGAAATCGGCCCAAGTTAACTTCATTTTAGATGATCGGCCGATACTTATACCTGAAACTGATTTCATCTACCCGATTTAATCTGCAAAGACGTGAAAACGAGCCACTGTCCCGTTTTGTTCTATAGTGAGACGAGACTGACCCACATCGGAACATGCGTGGTAAACAGAAGTCACCAAGCTGTTGCCAACTTAAGTGATTTTGACATTATATTTTGCCAATTTTCAGACAAAAAAAGAAAAAGAAAATGTCAAAACTCGAATAAGGCTTTTTAAATATTGGTTGATTAGCCAGAACCCTGCAATCGGTGCACCCCTACCTAATGGCGATGCATAGATTTCTGACTAAAACGAGAAACTGAGCCAATTTCTCTCAACTTTCACCAAAATCTGTTGAAGACCTTGACATTTGCATAATTTTGTTGCTAAGAAAACAAACAACAACACTCCTTCAAAAAAAACAGGTTATCCCATTTAAAAGGGATCAGTGCCAGTCGGAACTCGACATCCACCCATCTTAGGTTTGAATATCTTCAACTTTAATGTTTCAGCGATGAGTTTGAAACATTGTTTTTTTCCAGAGTGGACTGATTACACAGCATATGTTGTCAGGAGATGTTTAAAACAAGAACGGGATCGTTAAGTTTAAATAAAATGTGAATAATGTGGATGATAATCCACATTGCATCAAAATTACAGAGTCCAAGGAAAACCAGCAATATTTGCTTGTAAACAGATTATATGTGCTACGGACCATGTGGATTAAAGAAAATTTGTGTTACATTCAAACTTGTGCACGTAATTGTTGTTTTTATAAACACAGTCATTCCAACAGATTGAAATAAAATGAAAAAAAAAAAGCTCTGGCATTTATGCGCCTGATGAGTGGATGTAAACTTTTAATTAGGACAGTAGATCAAGAAAGAGAGAGAGAGAAAGACTACTCTGATATAATATAAGTGATCAAGGGGCTAAACAGGAATAAATCTAAAACATTCTAAAATGAATCTAGTGTTAGTATTCCAATAAAAACTAAATAAATCATAAAAATTACACAGAACAGAGTTATTCTGTGGACTTTTTGGTGCTTCCCCTGGTTCTCTCATCTTCATTTCCCATAGATCGGTTAATAATTTATAAACATACTACATAAAATTAGTTCCAGCTTCACAATTCACCTATGTTACCTCAAACCTGCTACCAGAGTGAAAAAAAACTACAAGAAACCACTTTAACTCAACATTATGACTTCATCTTCTAGCTGGAAATGAGAGATGTTAGTGTCTTACCCAGAACCAGAATCGGCCTGCTGTGTAGTTGCGCCACATGAAGCTTACCCTGTATTGACACCCTGTGATGTCGCCGGAGTACCGTCCAGCCTGCTGGACGCTTTGTCAGAACAGAATACAAAAATCTGGAATTGTAAGTGTCAGTATTTCTTTTTTGCATTTTCCTTGGAGAGGGAGATTAGTTACTCCAGAACTCTGCTTGTCTGAGAGTCGGATTTTGTCGGACTGCATGGGGTTGGGTCGGGTCAGATAAGGTCGAGGGCGAGGTTCCGGATGACGCTGAATGCTCCGAGGTCAAAGCCGCAGATGTTGAGTAAGCCCCTGTCCTCTGTGTCTGCGATGGCGTGGCCAATGGAGGTCAGGCCGCACATCACCAGCTTGGAGTCTGTGCCTGATGCCTGTAGTTGAGGAGGAAGAGAAGAATGTTTTGTTTGGAAAATTCAGTTTTTTTTTAAAAACACCCATCATCTCAAGAATTGTGGAAGGGAAAAAGGGTGTGGCCTTTTAAAATGAGTAAAGGCCGCTGGTACATGGAGTTGTGTGTGTTATGAAATTAAAGACATAGTTCAGTTAACTGTGAAGCTCCATTTATGCTTCATGCATTAACATTCTGCACTGAATCAGGCTGACTTCTACAGCCCGTATTCTCCTAGACACTAGGGGGCAGTGTAGGACATCTATGGCCACTGTAACGTATTTAGAAGAGATAGAATAAAAAAAAACAGTAAGACCACAGCTAACAATTATTTTGGTAATCGATTATTCTATAAGTTATTCTCATCAGTTAATCGGATAAGATTTTTTTAATACAATATTAGAAATACATTAAAAGATGGAAATAAACTCATAATTCTATTCTTTTTTTAAATAAGAAAATAAATATTGGATTGTGTAAAATTCAATAACAGGTTTCCTTTGGTAAATGCTTCATTATTTGTAGCACAAAATGCATCTAAGGCTGAAAAAAATTATCCTCCCATCAACATGTGAAACATTCAGCCGTTTCTGCTGGACTCAAAAACAATACAGTGCTATTTTTTCTCCATTAACAATTGATAACAATTTTTTTTTTTTTTTTTTTTTTTTTACAGAATTTGAACCAGATGAAGCTAAAACTGCCACTGGAGTTCTGGGTTGGTTGGATGATTACAAAAATAAAGTAAAAAACAACAAAAAAAGCAACTTAGACCACAACCTTCTGAAAAAGATGCAGCAAAATAAGTCGCTTTAGGCCACAACATCCCCAAAACACATTGCGATATCCTGGAGGGCCAGATTATTCTGTTACAGTGAATTTACTGTAAATCTAAAGCCTGACACAACATTGTAGAACACATGTTGCTGATGTCAGCAGCAATGTGTTCAAATGTAGCTCATTTGCACTGAAATGCTTCAGTTGACAGTGAGGTAGGGAAAGAGCTAAAAGATCAAAGTGTCTCACAGAGACCAACCTACATGTCTGTGTTTCTTCAGAGATTCCACTGGGCTGGCTGTAAACGTCCACAGTGGGTTGTTGGTCAGAATGATGAACATGTCCACAGACTTCCCATTTTCTGTGGCCCATGTGACAGGAAGGGTGCAGTCTGTGCTGCCGCTGGGGAACTGGAAGAGAAACGTTCAACAGAAACATCTGTTATCAGGCTATCTGTGACTCCAACAGACAACAGTTGTGGTGTAAAAAAAATAAAAAGGAATCAGGGTAGGAAATTGTCAAGTTTTCAATTCAGACAGGAGAGTGGGTCTCAATTACCACAAGTGACCAGCTGGGGGCAGCAAAGCGCCTCGGTTTCCAAACGTGTTGCACATGCATGGCAGTGTGAATGCAATTTCTTTAATTTTTCTACTGTTTTTGCTTTTTTATTGGTTACATTTAAAAGTTTTTGATCAAATAAACTTAAATGTCAGACAAAAATCTTCTGAATTAATACAGAATGCATCTTAAATATGATGCTTTAGATAAAGAAAACCATCTAAAGCATCTAACGTGATGATGCCAGGAATCAACAACTGTCTGGCATCAAGATTTTTGAAGAAATAATAATGAGTCCTTTACTCTGGAGGAATTTTGACCGATTTCTCTTTGCAGAATTGTTTTAATTCAAAACACTGAAGGATTTTATAAAGTTTAAGAAAGTAAAGTCTTTATTGTCAGTGTAAATTTGCGTATGGTGTTCACAAGCACAGTGAAGTTGGGGCACAGTTCTCTGTTCCGAGCAAATATATCAAATAATCAATCAATAAATGACAAAAACAAAAATAAATAACAAACACAGGATGTACAAAACAACATGACACCTAACAGGGTTTATTTTTTTGACTAAGAAAATATCCACAAATTATGCAATTAGGACACAGTAGATGGAAAAGAAAGAGAGAAATGTTTTAAAGGGAAGCAGGAAGAAGAAGTAGATGCCAGAAAGCAGCATAGAGATGACCAGTGAACACACCAGAAGCTTCTACACCTGCAGAAAGAGAGAAAACAGCTGTAGGTCTTACCTTAACCAGCTCAGCAGTTACTTCTGCAAGCGACATATCTGCAGAAAGAGAGCATGGAACCACAGCGCCCTCAGAGAAGGCCAGGACCTGCGTGTTTGATTCTGTCCGGGCAAAAATCTGCAGCAAACAAACATAAAAAAAAGAAACAAAAACAACAAATCTAACTTTGCCTCTCTTCAGTACATCTAAACAAAACTCTTCCGTTTGTGATGTCACTTTCCCTGGCTAATAACCTCCGAGGGGCCCTGTGGACCAACATGGCGCGGAAAGAATTTGCCAGGAATTCCCAGTATGCGCCAACAGACGCAGCTGTTCCTTCTGCTACAGTGTAAACTCTCCCTCACTCTGCACCAGGCTCACCATGGTTATGGCTGCAGCTGCAACCGCCGTGCTAATCGCCGTTCCCGGGATGATGCTGGTCAGTGACGTGCCCACGTCTACAGCCACGACGAAGCGCTTCCCGACGGGCTCCACGTTCTGAGGATCGGAACGAACAGTGGTCAAGTTCTTGGCAAGAAGCCGACGGCTGAGGAGGAGCTCTGAGACCCAGAAAACTCACCTGAAAACTTGTGTAAAAAGCCCAGTCCATGGCTTTGAGGATGCTACCATCCGCTTCCCACTTTGTTTTCCCCTGGAAGCCTTGGCCTCGTTTATAGTTTTCCGAAGCCAAAAGGATGCTGAAAGGGTGGATGTTGGCCTGGAGGGTTGAAAACGGAAACATGTTCACGTGCAGAAAAGAAAACGGTGGATGTTTACGGCGCTGGAGGATGTTTACGGCGGTACCTTCTTTAGCGACGACTCGTTCTGGAGTCTCTCACAGATGGTTTGGGTCTCGACGCTCCGTGGCTCAAGAAGTTTGTTGGACGTCATCTTTCCCAAGATTTTAAGAATGGAATGCAGAGATATCTGCTTCAGCAGGGCACTCCACACCTTCAAAAAAAGAGTAAAAGTTTACATTTACCAGATTTCCAGTTCCTTTAATTTAGTGTTAACCAGGTACCATACCTGTATAGACATTAAATGGTCTATTCAATATCGTCACCTTCCTAAAATAGGAATGGTTTACGTAATTTTCTTATCAACAGACCAGTGACTAGCGAGATGAAAGCTAAGAAATTTGACCTTTCGTCTGGTCAGTGAACACACCAAACCGAAGCACTATCAGAATTGTCGGTGTGGAAGCCATTTCTGCCAGAACAACACTCAAAGTTGGCTGATTTCAGCATCAGTGTTAGCTTGGATCCTGGCCGTTTCGGTACTTCACCGTTTCATTTTTTCAAGGTTTTTGGGTTTTCATAAAGTATTTCTGCAAGTTAGGAACCCGATTCAGGAAACCTGGTGGTCTTCTGGGGTCATTGTTAAATGTCATTTGAAATCTAGATATTTAAATGTTGGATCGAACAGGATTTTACAGTGTTAACTCTCAAATATATTCGTAACAGTGATTCATTAAGTGATCGTGAACTTCTACTGGTGGCTCAAAGACATGTTTGGGGATACGGATGGGGACAGTTATGACATTTTAAGATGTTTATGTTTTGAGGCACAACTTAAACCACCACAAACCCCCAGGATTACAGCTCCTTGCCCAACATTAAGCTTCATGCACTCACGTTTTTGCTGTATCTCAGGGCTCCATTCCAAAGACAAGTAAAAAGGGAAATCCACATCGCCACAAACTCTATTCCAGCTTGCTAAGTCCGTTGCACCAAATCGACTATAAAACAGCTTCATTGTTAGAAAACCTGTTGACTGAAAAATCTGTTACGTTTCCCCTTTCTGTCTAATTTGTTGAAATTGCAGACATGGCCTCACCGCTGAAAGTGTCAAAGAACAGCAGCGTACCTGTTTTGACCTCAGGTGGTCTGTAAGCAGCTGCTCCCTCTCCAGCTTGTGCTCCTCTATTAAACCGCTGACCTCCACTTCGTCACAGCTGTGCTTGACCTTTTCTACCACTTCCAAATAGGAGAGCACTTTGACCACTTCCTCCGATTTCTCTTTGTCCGCGTAAGCCGCCTGGACCTCCTTCCACCCTTTTGTTACATATTTGCTGATCAAGGCAACAGCTGAAAACACAAAGAGTCGGTCGTCACTGTTAACGGTCAAAATGTGGAATGCTGCAACCTGTTTCTCGCTCATCTCTTATTCTTGTGTGATAATGGAATTTCACTTTAAAAACACGAGTGTTTAATGGAAAAAAGCAGCTAATTTTTTTCAAGCTCTTAATGCTATAATGTGTTTCTAAATGCAGATGCAAACAATGCTTGTGTAAAACAGCTGATGTAAAAATGGTTCAAATATGCTTCTTTTTTTTAATTTAGCACATTGTTTGTGTTTTTTAAGCATTTAAAGTTAAAGAAAGATGGTTGAGCCTCTTGAAACAAAAGGAAAATTGTATCAATTTATTGATAAGACCAATCAACTTTACATCACATCCATTGATAATTTGCATCCCTATTTCTAAATGATTCCCTTTGAGAGACATGCAGCATTGAGCTTAGATGAGCACAGAGACACTATGTGGTGATGGAACACCAGCTTTTTTCATTTGCAAAAAAAAAACATGACCTTCTGAATTTTTTTTTACCAGTAGCTGCGTTTACATTACAAATGTGTGCAAATCTTTGTCAATATTCTGCTAATGTAAATAAATAAAAATAAATAATTTTACAATTGCGTTTTGTCATTAAGAAATGTAATTAAAATCACACAAAATAACTTAATAACACAATAAGTGATTAATAATCAATCAAGGCACCAACAGAAGAAAGCAGCTACATGAGTATGTGTGTGTGTTTGTGGTTTCTGCCAGTGGTCACATCTGGCTGTTGATCATGTGATTTGTGTGATGTGGAAAAACGTGTTTCTATTGCAGTTTTGCAAAATGCGTATCTTTATAGAGCTGAAAAACATCCTGATCCCAGTGCTAAAAACTTTTTATTGAAAAACATTTATCGGTGAAAATGAAAACGCGCCAATGTCATGTTTTCGAAATTAGCCTTTCCATTAAATGAACTTATTTTCGTCAAATCAATTTGCGCAATTTTATGGTTAATGGAGACGCAGCTGGTGTCATGTGTGACTTGTAATAAACCTCTCATTGCTCCGGCAGGCAGCAGTTCCAAACACCTCACTGGGTGCCTTTTTTTAAATTTTATTTTGTTTTTATTTGCGCGCCCCTCACTCACCCTCTGTGGCCGGTTTGGTGTGGGAGAGCCTGAGCAGGTCCTGGTGCGACCAGCCCTCCCTCTGCTTACACCTGGTCACCGCTGCAGCCAGACTCAGGGGGTCCTGCTCGTTGTACCAGTCGGACACGGCCTTCCTCAGGGCGCGTCCCCAAATCCCGCATTTCATGCCCTCTTTCAGCTCCTTCTTGTACTGGACGAAGGAGAACAAATGGGCCGGGTCCCGACAGACCTCCCTCAGGGCTTTGAAAGCCGCCTGCCTCGTCTTCAGCTCCGAATGCTGTGAGCAAAAGGCCAGGGCAAAGAGGGCTGGCTCCAGCCTGACGGCGCGGCCGCCTTGGGCGAACCGCTTGGCCTCCTCCACCGCCTCTGCGCCTCTCCCCTCCTGCAGCAGCGACAGCAGGGCTCCGGCGGTCTCCGTGGAGACGCGGCCCTGCTCTCTGGCGGTGTAGATGTCTCCCTCGGAGCCATAGCAGAGGAAGCGGCACAGTCTGGTCTTGTCGCTGATCTCCCATGAGCCCTCGGTGCCTGTGGAGTTTGGGGCGTGGTTGCTGGTGGCGTTTTCTGATGGCTCCATTGCTGTGTTGGAGAAGGCCTGGGCCAGAGGAGGGTGAATTAAAAATGATTCACACAACATCTGGTGACATAACAGGTCAGCGTCTCTGTTGTTTTAGTTTGTGGGCATCGCATACATTCAGATATGTTGCTTATTTTTAAAGCTCTACTTTTTAATAAGTACCAGAGCTGATCACAGAAGGAACTAAGCGACTTAAGCAGCTGCTTAGGACCCCCGCACCACCAGGGGGCCCCCAAGAGCATGATACATTCCTGTTAGTTTTTTTTTATGCTTTGATTTTTTTTTTAAAGAAATAACTGAATCCAAAAGAAAATGAAGGGATTAAAATATTGCAAGAATACAAACTAAATAATATTACACATTAAAAAAATATTTCTAGATTACTTTTAGAGTTGTTACACTATATTAATAATAATTGGTATAATTTATATTAATATAATTTATATTAATATCATAATATTAATAATAGATTAATCTTCCTGCTGCCACTGTTAGGGGAAATATAACACATCAAACTTGCTAACTTGTTTACTGTAAAACCCTAACAGCCAAAATAACTCTAGTATGATGCTAGTGATATTAAGTAAGTCACACACATAGAGTAGCTTAGGAATTTTAAAGCATAGTTTGTTTTGACATATAGGTAAGGGCCCCCAACTGAAAATCTACATAGACCCTTAAAAAGGCTTGGGCCGGCCCTGCTACATACATTGGCCATTCGGTGCATAATTTTCCTTTCTTGTTTTATTTAGGGGGGTTTGTGGGGGGGTTGCCAATTTTCTGATTTTTCTAATAAGGTCTAATTCTTTAACACATTAAGAGGAAAACAAATGTGGTTTAGTGACTTTTTTCAGAGGAAAGTTTTTCAGAGGAAACAACTCAACAGAAAATAAAGGAATTAAAATATTACAATATGCATAAAACATTTGTCTGTAACCTTTATGTGATTTTTATTAAAAAACTTTTTAAAAAATAGTCCAGTGGTTGACGTGTAGAAAAAAAATTATTGCAGATTTTTTAAGGAATTGATGAGTACCAGTTATTTTATTCAGGTAAAATAACTGGTGCATCTCTACAAATCACGTGTGTAAATATATATTTACTTTCTCGTTGTGTGTGTGTGTGTGTATGGCAGGGTGAAAAACAAGAGTGTATCCATCCTGCTAAATAGCCGGTGCTGCCACATTCCGGGAGGTTAGAGCAGAAGAGATCAGACCCAGCAGATACATGCAGGTCAACGCTGACTTTTACATACTAGCATCGTTTCCTCGCTGCCTCGGTGCCCTGACGGAAATAGATTAAAGCCGATTAGAAGACATGATGATACACAAACCACAGCGAGGAGCCACTCCGACCCACAGACTGGAGATGTGTGAAGGCTTCGCTGTTCCGAAGTTGTCAACTTCAGAGATGCCCCCCCTGCTAACTAGCATATGAATCTATGCTAAGCTAACATTCCCAGTTCCAGCTTTAGTAACTAAACTGGTTAACCAGGCACCGGAGAACCGAAGCTTTGCTCTGCTGGTTTTGTTGGTTCAGATGTAAAAAAAATAAAATAAATACTACTAATTACAAGCTCGTAAATGTTACGAAACTGCTTTTTACAGTAGTTATGTCGCGATACAAATCCCACCTACTCATAAAAGCATAACAAAAGAGCCGAGCGATTTTAGCCGCTGTCTGTTTTAGCCCAAACTATCAGAGAAATCTGAGCACTTTTCATCCACCTGGACTCCGGAGAGCGGAGCTAGCAGGAGGCTGGTCGCCCGGCAACAACACTGTCCATTTAATGGCTGACGTATGATGCTGCTATTTAAAAATAATACTAATTAGCACTAAATTCTGAATAAATACTTACCGCTAGATATTTGCACAGTGCCAAAGTTTTGATGCAGCCTGATGGAGCGAGGCCTCCCCTCCGGTTGGTAGTGACGTAATCGGGGGGGAAAGAGGGTGGGGCGCAGTGGATGCTGGGATATTGTCACACACTACACTACACACCATGTTATCTCTCGCTCTGTTTCTCCTTCTCGCTTTCTTTCTCTCCCACACGCATAACTTCATACTTCTGCCTTTATTAGGACTTTGTATTGACTTCCACTCATTTTAGTCACCACATTCATGCCTAACCTAAACAGTAACCATTACAAGTAAATTTATAACCATACCTTTAGCAAAAACATAAATAACACCATATCACTACACATAACCGCTAACGCTAAAGAATAAAAATAAAGCCTGGTCAATGCCTTATGACGGAGTTCCGCTTGATTCTCATCTCTCCGATGGACCTTACCAAGTGACTATATGTCTCACATTAACGGCTTAGCTCCTATGATGTAATGCAGGGCTGCTCATTACATCGATCCACCAGTCATCTTGGAAAGGTTTTGAGTCGATCTCCGCAGCAGATGACAAACTGACAGCCGCCAGGACGCTGAGACCAGAACTTCCTCTTCTGACAAGCTTATCAAAATATTCACTAAGATCCTAAACGTTTTTAGCTTCATTAAAAAATAATAATTATAGAAAAATCAAC
>CAEGAF010090940.1:0-12874 GCA_903067075.1 Micropoecilia bifurca | reverse complement strand
AATAGTAATACAGCAGTCACCGCGTTTTACTTTTATAATACACAAGCAAACACGGCATTGTAAAAAATAATATATACCTTTTTGGTTAAAAAAAGACTCCAAAACAGTTAGCATTTATAGACTGTGCCAGGAGTCTAAAAACGGAGAAATTCCTTCAAATTCTACGGTACATTTACCCGTTTTTTAAAGTTTTTTTTTACAGTGTGTGTACATTATAAACGTAGGTTTTTCCATACAAAAATATCATTTGAAGAGCGCAGTACTGTAATGATTTCAGGATCCCTCAGACTTACATCAAATATATAAATGTGTCAAACTGTAAGAGTCTGAACTGTGTGTGATACACGCCCATATCTCTGGCCATCCATTCACAGTGAGTGTGAAGAGAGCTGCGAAACTCTGGGAGAGAAGGGGGGACATTGAAGCTGTCGCTGTATCTAAACAGACTCAGACGGACAACACCGACCGTAACACGGTAAGACGTTTCTCTGCTGCTACTTTAAGTGAATAAAATGATGAACACGCCGCAGCCAGTCTGGCTCGGACCGGTTCTTCTGGATGAAGTTTGTCTTCAGCTTCCGAAACTCGAGTCATGAAAAATAACGGGACAGAATGATAAAATAGCGCCGGCGGACATAATTTAGTGGTTGTAAGAGTCTTTTTGTCGTCTTATTTTGCTGTTACAGAAGTCATAGATAGATGGAGGTGGAATATGTGTGATTTTTTGTTATTAAATAACTGTCTTCAGCCTCATTTCTTTGTCTGGCTTAAATTTACCGCCATTCGCTTCATTGTGCCGGTGTAATATAGTAAATAAAACCCACCGGAACGTGAGTCTCTTCCTGAAGCGGTGAAAACCGTGAACCGTGCCGGGCCGAGACTCTGTTCTTTTGGGCGAAATGTTTTAAAACAGCGGTTTTGTTTAGAGTATCGGAGGGTAATAGGATATTTTTGCTCGAGGCTTAAAATCTTTGCGTAAACATAGAGTATAACAACACGTGGTTATAAATGAAGACTTGAGTGGGAACACGTGGTCCTGGTTGCTGCATCACAGGACAGCAGAGATAAGAGACAAAGCTTTATCAGGTGGTTGATGTCCTGAAAGGAAAACATGTTTGTTTCCTTTACTAAAACAGTAAGTCTTTATGTACCTTACATGTGTAATGACTGTCAAAAGTCTACACTTGATTGCTTACTTTTGGTGATATGAACATTTTGATCATTGTACATCAGGTAAAAACATTTCCAGCATTAAATGTGGAACATGTCTAGTACAATTTAGCTGAAAAAACAAACAAAAAACCCCCAGATGTGGTGGGAAAAAAACCTTCTATAACCTAGGAAAAATATATTTCATATCTTATTGTTTACACACCTAAATAACTTGAAATCAAACTTAGCTTTTTCTAGTGAGATTTTCACATGTGGCACAATAGATGGTAAATAAATATTCAGTTCTGAAAAATAATGATGACAATAATAACAATAATCTGACGTTGCTTTTCTTTGCTTTCAAGAATGAACTACCAGTTCCAGTTCATTCTAGTTTCATATTCAGATTGAATATGAAGCAAAGGCCTTAATTTACAAGAGAATAAATTCAAGTGAAGAAAATGACACTTTTTGGAAAGGCCAAAGATAAAGTCAAATTAGTGTCTCTATTCCGTCCTGACAGAGCGTTTGTGCTTTTCCCCAACTCCGTTCACCCTGAAGCAAGGAGAAAAAGAGAAGCTTCTTTGTTTTTCAGTAAACAGCTGATGTGAGCTGACATCTGCCCCACGGTGGGATTTTCTTTTTCACACCTGTTGCACGATGAGTTGAAGCTAAATCAAAGTCAGAGGGGCATCCTTTTTTTTTCTCGCCTGTGAAGGCAGGATGAACGGAGGTAGTCATTTTGAGGCATAAAAACGTGGTTGAGACTAGACGGAAGCACCAGCCACTGCCCTCTTACTCACTGCCACATGGTGAGGAGGCAGCGTCACTACAAACTACGGGGGGCTGGCAGCTGGAGGTGGGCTCTTTGTGGCTCTCAGAGTGGCGGGAATCATTTGGGGTGGAGAGCTGGCAGGCTGACGACAAAAGACGTCAGACCTTTGAATCCTCCGCCTCACTTAATTGCACTACTCTAAAAGTGTCTTGTAAATGACTGTTTCCTTGTCTTGTTATTGTTTCCTGTTCTTGATTGGATCTTTATATATCAGAGATAAAAATGTCAGTGATTCACAGGATTGAAATCAATTGCCGTTGGCATTGTTTGGGTTCAAAGTTGTTTGAGTAAACAAATACTTCCTGAAGTATTTGCTGTTTCTTAAGTTCAAGGAAGTTTCCTCTTAGCTTGTCTTAATGATTCAAATATCAGCCAAATTTCCACTTTTATTGAAAGTGGTTACTCTTTTTTAAGGCTTGAAACAAATACAATTTTGTGAACAATTAATAACAAGCATTTGGCCATAATAGACAAATTGTGTTGCAGAGGCTCTGATCAGTGTAATGGTCTTGAATCCAACAGGAAAAATGGGTTACAATGATCACATTTTATGATTTAAAGTGTCCATAACCTTTATCTGATTCTTCATAAAGATGAACAAAAAGCGCATCAAAAGAGATGTGGATTTGTGATGCACTTCATGAACAAAACATTAGCTTACAGTATTTGACCCTTTTGATGTTCAGTTAGAGCCAAATCATGGAAAACGGATTAATTTTACTAACAGGATTCGTTCTTTAGGCCCCATGAAAACGACACTCAGTTCAAACACTGTCTATTGTTCTCAAAATGATTTAAATATTAATAAGTTAATTGTTACATATCCACAACAAGTGAAAAGAAATACTAGACTGGTGGTTTCCGGTTAGATGATGCTTGTTTGAAATAAGGAGAAAACTTGAACCGTTTTACTGCTTCCTTTTCTCATTATTTTTCAAAGGAAGAACCAAAGCAGTTGAACATTTGCGGTTTCTCAAACTCATCTCAACTCTGTGACGTTGGGTAACTTAACCGCCTTGCCCAGTGTTCAAGCTTGGGTAGAGACCCACAGCATCATGAATCCCCCACCGTACCTGACAGTCGGCATTTATCTGTGCTTCCCTGATGGCTCAATACTAATCGCATCTGCTCAGAACACATTTCCGGTTTTGGTCCATTTACTGTTTGGTTAACCCTAAGATCTCTAAATCAGCCAGCTGAAACGTAGATACTTGGAGAACTGGTATTCTCAAGATGGCAGCCCTGATATATTTCAATAACTCATCAAACTTGCTATAAGCATCCAAGTATGAAATCTCATCTGTCTGTGAACAGAGCGTGCAAAGTTTGTGTGGCTTGCAGTGTGCCTCAGTTTTTTATTGCTTTTACTGCAATAAAAATGTTCTGTTGTTTAAAAGAAATGAGCTTCGGTGGCACTTAAAATCCACTTTTTGTGAATATTTTCTCTTTTTTTTCTTTCAAAGCTTAGCAACTCCAATTTGACATTAGGAGAAAGATTATTAGAAGATACAAGGACACATTTTAATATATTTCAAGTCTTGCTGCTTCGAGAGGTTATTTATATTTAATAGAAGTGAAGGAAATGTCATGCTGTGTGTCAGAGAGGAGCTGCTGTTAAAGCGTTTCCAGATAAATATTTGCACCGTAATCAATTTTTAAAGCCAGTGAATTTACTGTTTTTAAGTCTTTTCCACTCAGCAGTAACATCCACCCACAAGAATGTGGTTATCAATGTGACCTGGTTGCACTTTTTCGCTGGTCAGACAGTAATAGTTGGTCATACTTGTCACCAGTGGGTTTCTTTGTCCATCTGTGAAGCTCTTTATACATCGTTGTCAGGACGCCTGATAACAACGATGGTTTACTTAAAGTCAATGTTTACTTTAATCTTGTTTCAGTGAAAAATGCATGAACATCATTTTATAGACACACTGAATTGATCATTATTTAAAGGGCAGCTCAATATGTCCAAATATCACATGGTTGTTGTTCTTTTGAGGCTGTAATTAATGTTTTATGACCTGATAAGGAGGACAATGCTTTCCTTTCTTTATTGTCCTGATATGAAACCCTTGATTTGGTTGTAGATAGCTGAACTTTAAGAAACAGGATAAGCATGAATCAGTCTGTAGATGTTTTCTAATTGGTCATCTGAGGACCAATTAGAAAACCTCAACATGAGTTTTGTCCAAGACATTGTTGTAGTATTTATTGTCATACATATTTGAACTCATTTGGGATTATCTAAATGAAATGTTCTTTAAATGTATTTCTAAAAGTGTTCTTGTTATATAGTTTTGGCGTGTTGATTCATTTCCTCCTATTACTTCTTAGAAAAACTTTCAGGTTTAAATCTGTCCTGATGGAATGGCATTGCTATGTGTGTGTGTGAATGTGTTTCTGCATGTCTGTGTGTGTGTTTGGCTTCCATAAGCACAAAGAAATGACCTCCAGAAGGATGTTCTATTCCCCTGATCATATGACCAGCATCAAACTATTCCTCAGTCTGATAATAAAGGTGACTCTGTTAGAGATGGCATACAGTGAGGAACATGAACTCGTGTCCTTTTAAACTCCTTCAACATCCACGGCTCCTAGACTTCAGCCTTGTGTTTTCCTCTAATTGCATTTTTTATATATATTGGCGTGATCCGACTGAATATTAAAATTGAAAAACGAGAACAGAGCTTTAGTTTGAACCTGGTACATTTCTGTTCCAGTTCTGAATGTCACAGAGAGGACAACCAGTAAATGTGTGAAAGTGCACCACTGCACAGACTGCAAAGTGCTGTGTTTCTGCTGGGCACTGCTCCAGTACCAGGCAACCTTTGCCAATTGGCTCATGAGCGTGGTGCGCTGTGAGATAGACATACTTTGCAGGAGCATGGCCTTAGCGGTATGTTTTAAACGGGGCCCTGTTGTCGCTGTTGTTGTCCATGATGCTTCTGGCTATGATAAGGTTTTCTGGCTGAGCGGAGCAGAGAGATTAGACGCTTGTGGTGACAACCAGAGCCAGCATGGACGTTTTATTTTATAAAAATTTTCTTCAAAAACCAGGAGTTCCTGCAGCTTTTCCTGGACAGAGTCCCAGACTTTTCTAGATGTAAGTTTCCAGAGCCAAAGTCTAAAACATTATTGGAGTTAAACAAAATATTACATGATGAAGTTTTAGATGATTTCTTCAGTCCAGGAAGAGTTTTGACAAGAACGTGGAGCTGATTAAAACTAGATTGAATGACAAATGGAAATTAGGGTTGGTTCAGAGTTTATGCACGATGGATGGATGGATGGATGGATGGATGGATGGATGGATGGATGGATGGATGGATGGATGGATGGATGGACGGACGGACGGACGAGCGGTCCAATTTTTGGATTGGTGATGGATAGATTTTGAGATTCTTTATTTTAATGTATTTTACATCATGTTTATTACATTAACAGTAGAACCAAGAACAAACTATTGAGAATGCAATTTGTTCTTTATAGCCTTTTTTTTTTTATTATTTGGACCTGGAAAATGTTTGAATCAGATTTCACATTTTCCTAGTTGTTTCATTCTGTGTAGGATTTTTCCAAACCACAAAGTTTGGGTCAAAGCAACCACGCCTACACCAGAGGCAGGTGGAGCTGAACTTAATGGGATCCCTATCGTGTCTCCTAGTTTGTTTTCCACACAAATTACTACATTTTATGAAGATTTTAAGGGAGAAACATGATGGGTAAGAAACAAAATTGCTGTCCCACCATGTCAGAAATAGAAGTGTGTGTGTTTCAGAGCTGACTGAACAGCAGTTACTGTTGGGTCGAAATGTAATTATTGGTAAATTTGATAATAGATGTGTACGTTCGACATCTCTCCTTGGTTCTGTTCAATTACCAGTAGAAATGACAGACGCAGGTCTGTAATTAACCATTACATAATGTCAGCCATAGCATCTCTTCCAGTTCTTCTGAAAGATGTTTTCTATTTCTTCGGAAAATAATCTCCTGCGGGTGTTTTGGATTTAAAACTGAGCCTACACACAAACACAATGAAGCTCTCTGTTCTTTTAAAACATTTTGGAGACAGATGATAAGATGGCTATCATCATGGGAGAACCCAAGATAGCTCCTGGGTTCTCCAAAAATGTCTTTGTTGTAGAAGTAAAGCTGTTTTCCCAGCCCACATTCATGCCTTTCCCAGACAGTGGTTCCTCAGTCCTGTCGCTGCGATCCGTGATTCGTAATGGGTTAATCGTGCATTAGCCGCATTCATATGTAGGACTCTGTGTGCGAAGTCCTGGTCAGATGCACCATGAGATTTGTTACACCAGCAAACTATATTTGACATTAATAAGATTCAGGTTTGCACAAGTATTTATATTCATGCATCTTGCAGGATGTTTGTGTATTTAATTGAAGACTGATGCATTCGTTTATTTTTCTTTGTACCATCACTCCAGTTTAGTTTTTTCCCCTTGATGATCCAAACCCTTTTCAATCAATTCATGCAAATGCTAAAAAAAACAATTGTGGATTAAGGGAATAATACAATGTTTCTGGAATTTATTTTAAATCAAATTAAAAAGTGCATTAACTTTTTGTCTCTGGAATAGTTCATAAGTGTGATTTGACCTGAAGAACAGGAACTTTTTATGTCATTTTGTAACTTCTCATTGGAGATGAGAAAAATCACATGCTGCGTTCCCCAAGGCTTCATCTTAGATATTAATATTTACATTCCCCTTCTAGCTCAGATTATAATAAGTAATAAGATTAACTACTATATCTGTGCAGAAGATACTCAGCTCTACATTATGTCACCAAGTGACTCTGAACCCATTCAAGCATCGAACAGATGCTTAGAACAAATTAATGTGTGGATGAAAGTTCTTCAGATGAACAAAACAAAATAGTTTTCGAACCAGAGGAAGAATGATGAAGACAAACAGGTCGCATTATTTGACCTTCATCTAGTTCTTTACAATTGCAGAATTGTAGATGATGTGTTGACGTGAGGTTAAAACATGCACATGTCCTGTCACACTGAATGTTATTTTAGGTAGGACAGTGCAAACAGGATAAAAACAATAAAAAGCGAGCAGGCTGGGGTGCTGTATGAGGAGTTTGTTGTCATTTCGCTGAGGACCAAACATCGCTCCATAATTGCTCAGGAGTTTACGTCGATGTGCCAGGGATGGTCACATGTGTGTGAGAGGAATGTGAATGTAAAGCTGCACAACAGGGGCTGGGTTGAGGACTCCCGAGTTCTCAACCCAGAGGCTGGAGGAGGAGATGCGGAGTGGGCCAGGTCTAGTGTCTAGCTGGGTGTTAACCTAGCGAACCTCTCTGTGGTATAAATGAGGCGTGCGGAGCTTGTTCAGCCATTGTTAGTCGATGAGAGGAAGCTGAAGTCTCAAGTGCTGGACAGTAAGTCTCTTTTGTTTCAGGGTACTTTGTCACGTTTTGTTATTCAGAGAGTGTAGAGAAATGTGTTGAGATATAGCGGCATTCTGAATTGTGACTTTTTCGATCGTTGCCTAACTTTGTCCACAAGCGGTAAGGTTTCTGTGAACTGTTGGCTGCGTTTGACCACCTTCTGCTGTTGCGGCTGCATAATGACTGAAATGTTTCCAATTAGGAAGGAGAGTTGTTGCCACATCTGTTTCTTAAGATTTGTGATGCTCTGCCAACTCAGCTGGCCAGAAGTCACAGCGATTTCTGCTAAAAAGTTAGTCTGCCGGTTTCATCTAAAAACAAGACTCCACGATCGTTTGATAGGCTGAAATCGGCTCTTCTTCTTTCTGCTGATGTCTATTTGAGCAGCCTGTGCCAGCTTGCTGCCAAGTTTTAGCTCTTGCTTTTATAAATAATGTTGCTGCCTGGAAAATAACAATTTGTGAATTAATTAACCTACAGCAGAGGCTTGGGAGACGGTATGTAAATATAATTAGTTACCAGTTTGGGAGTGGGGGGGAACAGCTCTGAATATTTAAAATAAACAGCACTGCCTCCAAAACACCAAATCTAAACAAATGGAGATATTACAAACATACAAAGATCGGAATATTTGTTACTTATTCAAGGTTTCCCCCAGAAAACTTGCTAAACATCCAGCGGCCCATCGTGTTTTTGAGTTAAAAAATGCTTAAAGTTGACAAGAAATTTAAAAATATCACTCAGTAATTACCGTATTTTCTGCACTATAAGGTGCACCGGATTATAAGGTGCACCTTCAATGAATGGCCTATTTTAAAACTTTTTTCACATATAAGGTGCATAGACTAGACGCTACAGTAGAGGCTGAAGTTGTGGTCATGCATCCACTAGATGGAGCTGCACTTAAGGGAATGTCAACAAAACAGTTCGACTCCGGTCGGCGAGGAGAGCCTTCCACGACTGGGCCGGGGCGTGGCTGGACGATGGTCATCTTTCTCCGTTCGCACACAGCATGTTCGTGGAGAACGTGGTGCTAAATGACCTGCCGACGACCTGATTCTAGACGGTCGTTAGGTAAATCGGTCAGTCAAACTTTATTAACAAACCAGCGTTCTGACAACTATCCCAGCATGCACCGTGCGCTTCTTCTATGGGCGAAAATGAAGTCGGCGGCTGCTTACCGTTGTTGCTAGACCTGTTGTGGCTCAATATTGGTCCATATATATGGCGCACTGTCAGCTTTTGAGGAAATTGAAGGTTTTTAGGTGCACCTTATAGTGTGGAAAATATGGTATGTGCTATTGAAAGATTGAAAGATTAACACCTGAACATCAAATATAAAGTCTTAATAAATGCAAACATTTTAAAAACGCTTAACTAAGCAATGCTTAGCCTGGTGGAGGCACAAGTGAAGCCTTGTGGCCCGCCAGGCTTATAATTTACTGAGGGAAACCCTCTTATTGTAACATATAAATATTCAGTATGAACCAGATCAGTTTTTTCCATATTTTAAAAAATCTATTTACATGAAGAAGGAATAGATTTTGCTGATTGTGGTAAAATATCAATTTTAACTCGCTCATTTTAACTCGTTCATTTCAGACCTGGTACCCCCGATCAAAGACTGAACACAACCCAGACACAGACCGAAAACCATGACGGCCATCAACGCACCTCAGGACAGGTGAGACATGTTACTGCAAACCAGAGATAACATCTCTGTGTTGAACAAAACGCTCCTGTCTTTAGCATCTGTCTGTCGACAACCAGGCCTGATGAAATCAGCTTGTTGATTTAAAGACAAACGGCTTCACTGATGAACTCTCGTCTGGATTTCTTTCCCAGATACCACGCAGTATGGATTATTTTCTTCATCCTGGGCTTGGGAACACTTTTACCGTGGAATTTCTTCATGACAGCAACAATGGTAAGATGTTTCTTCATCTTACCTGAGAGCCTATTGTAATAGTAAAAGTTTTACTACACAACCTAAACTAACTGTAGATTCACCTATTAATCAGCATATCTGAAATAATGCAGTTGGGTGAATTTATCTTGATCCTTTACAAATTAAAATTATTTTTATGAGTAATAAGAAATGCTGACTTTGCTAAAAATAAGACTAATTTAGAAAAATGACAGAAATTTTATGTTGAAATAGTTTCTTCTCACAGCACCCTGATTGCCCCACATAATATTTTTTCAGTACTTTCATATTTTTCATGTTTAACTCACAAATATGAATGTGCAAGAGCCCAAAAGGAACCGGTGCATTGTTTGGTTGTTCTCTCTGTTAATCTTGTGAGAAAAACATCAGACCAGTTTGTAGTTTTCTAAGTATTGAACACAAGAATAAAATTTTTATTTTTACCCATTTATAAACTCTATGTCTGGCGGAAAAGAACCGCTGAACAAACCATCCCCACAAGGAAACATGGCGGTAGGAGCATCATGCTGTGGGAAACATTTTCTTTAGCCGTGATAAACGAGCTGGTCAGAGTTAACAAAAACGTCAGTCCAGATGTGCAAAGCCGGTGGAGACGAACCCCCCAAAAAACATTTTAGTAATTTGTGTTCTGGTCTGAGGCAGTGGGAGAACCGCACTAATGCATTCGCACTCCTCTCTGCTCTCCTTCAGTACTTCACAGATCGACTGAAAGATCCGATAGCCAAAAACAACAATGTGACTTCGGAACCCAACGTGCTGGTGTCAAAGTTCAGCAACGTCATGACGCTGTGCGCCATGGTGCCTCTGCTCATTTTCACCTGCCTCAACTCCTTCATACACCAAAGGTAACGCTCGTCTTCTTCGCCACACAAAGTCAAACTTGCTCAGTCACGGTTTGGAAATATCTCTAATAACTGTGGTAGATCCACAGGATGTCTTTTTTTTTACTTTTTAAAGTAGCTGCTCCTTTGCTATATTTACTGAAGGAGAAATCATGCAACATGAGACCCGGCAAAGCATCCGCTTTATCCTCTCCTAAGGGATGTGTGTCTTTATGTCGTGTTTGCTTTAATTAGACTTCAGTGAATGTTTTCCTTGAACAAACACAGGCAGGAATGCTATTTATGTTTCCCACTTCCCTCTTTTCACCTTGAATTTTCTTTGTCTTTCTTTTACACCTACTTTATTTTGGTTTCCTTCCGCTTCCCACCACAGAAGAAAAGCTAGGACATCGTGGCTTTCCAGCATTTCCCTTTTTGCGCTTTACATTCATTCTAAAACTTATCTTGTTAGAATCATGGTCAAAAAACAGGCGAATGATTTTCTCTCACTCCCAGTATCGTTCTTTTTGTTTCAGAATCCCCCAGAAGCTGCGCATCTCAGGCAGCCTGGCTGTCATCTTCCTCGTTTTTATGGTGACGGCCATCATGGTCAAAGTGGACGTAGAGCCTGTTCCCTTCTTCGCCCTCACCATGATTAAGATTATCTGCATCAACTGTAAGTGGTTTTGTTACATCTGAAGTTTTAAAACGATAAACCCTCTGTGGAGTCGCCCACAGACCACTTTCCTGTTTTGCAACATATGTTGACGTATTTTACATGTCTAAGCATAAGAAAATTAAGAAGATTGTGTGGGAGATCGTTTCCTTTCACGTCTTAAAAGACTGAGTTTAGCTTTTGATACAATCCTCGTCTAAATAGTACATGAACACTGGAATCGATGGTGTGAATCTAGCCTTCCTCCATGTCAGAACTGAGGGTTTTACTTTTGTTGCTCATAATCTTGTTTTTATTTTACTTGATTTATTTATGCCACTGAAATGAAAAGCAAATATAAAAGTTACAAAAGCAAAAAAATAAAATAAAATAAATACTAAACTACTGGAGCGCAATAATCAGGTTATAGGTAAAGACAAACAGGAAGGTGGGGTGTTTGGAGTTTTAGCTCACTGTCACATTTTAATAGATTACTTAACTATCATTTCTCAAAATGTTTTGAAATATACATTTACTTTAAAGACAAAAATATATAAATGGAATTCATGAAGATTGAAAAACTCTCACCAACTTTGACCCCATGATCCAATATGGCTTCTGTTAAATGCAGTAAAAGCTGCTGTAACAAACCGATTATTTTCAGTGCTGCCTATTTGTATCTCATTAACACAGTGGTACAGATAGTAATTTTTAGTATGTTCCTTTAGGTTTCCAGTGGATAATATGCACAACAGAGCAGGAGGCAGCAGCAGTGATGGATACACATGTTACTGGACTGGACATTACGTGACTTATCTTTCTCCACACCTGCGCCATTGCTGTCCATTGAGTCAACATTATGGGTGGTCAGAAAATACCACAGTCACACAAAGAATCTGAAAAATTGACGTAATATTTAGCGGTTAATTTAACCCTATGAATTATATAGCAAGGGCTTCAGATTTAACAGGCGAGCGGAAGAAAGTGGATGGATAGATGGAAAAAGTTTTAACTTATAAAAAACCTTGAACAAGTGAGCACTGGGTCAGGTATTCTAACCTAACTGTTGCTAGCCTTCTATTGACTTTGATAACCGTAACATGTCCTGTGCAGTTTGGTGTGTTTTGGTTCCGTTAGCACTAAACTAAGACAACCCGCCCATCAAGTCATCAGTAGAGCAGGTATTAAAAGAAAGAGGAGAAAACTGATGTTCGATCAATTCTCCGTGATACAAATCTATAAACAATTTTGTTTCTGTTAGTTCTGCCATGATGCAAAAAGGGGCAAATTTATCTTGTATTGGTCAATCGTTTTATTTTAAATATGCTGTAGGAGCCATAGTTTGATGATTAGTTCAGTTTTTGTCGCTCGTTTAACTTTTAGGAATTGCAGCAGCTGCAGCCAGTGTGCCACAATAAAGCTGATAAACAGGTGAAGAACCAAACACCACTTCTATTTTTCTTCTTTACTTCTATTCTCACTCTGTGTCGGTTTTACACAACCTGTTGCCATGGCAACCGACAGACAACACCTCAACGAGTAGATAGAGCAGAGATTACCCATCAGGGGAATCAACACCAAAAAACAAACATTACCCACACAAAAAAGAAGCAAAAACACCAAAACAGAACATTCAGTCTGTTACATTATGCCATCAGGCTTGATGTCTATATTAATAAGTTTTTGCCTGACTACCTCGGTGGCTGATTAGCTGATTTAATAGAAATATCTGATAACAAATGATGGTGCTACGAATATTAGCACCATATTAGCACCATTAGCACCAGTGATAGATTTCTGCTCATCCTGCATTGTGGTAAAATGGTTTTCTGGACATAACTCAAAGAATCACGTAGTGACTAATAGGTGCTGTCCAATCCAGTAATACATATCAATTAGCAGGAGTATGAAAGACATAAAAATAATTAACTTTATTATATTAAGAAATTATATTTAATCCTCAGTGCTACATGAATGCAAGTTAAAGCATTTTGCAACAAGTAAATTAAGTCCAATGTTAGGTCTGTGTAAGCTAAACGTTC
>CAEGAF010090934.1:0-11778 GCA_903067075.1 Micropoecilia bifurca | reverse complement strand
TATTTCAAGTGAAATTAATCGTTAATTCAGTTGGAAATTCTTTAAAAAAATGAGTGAAATATGAAGTTATAATCCTGACTTTAGTCTCTCAGAAGGGCTGGTGTCTGCTGAGCTGCAGCAAGGACTCTGAATGTGAAAACCGAGGAAACCTGCCCTCATTTAAAACACAAACTTCCTGTTTTTCCTCCATTTCTCCTACCGGATCTCACTTCCACGTTTAGGAGTGTTCGTTTTCTCACCCACGTGTAGGGTGGACGACCTCCGACCTCCTACGCGTGCCGTTTCGACCTCCTTCCCCCTCGACACCGAAACGCAGCTCACAGTGGAACATG
This sequence comes from Micropoecilia bifurca, assembly GCA_903067075.1. Lineage (NCBI taxonomy): Eukaryota > Metazoa > Chordata > Actinopteri > Cyprinodontiformes > Poeciliidae > Micropoecilia > Micropoecilia bifurca. The sequence goes on along the minus strand of CAEGAF010090934.1, from coordinate 11,446 downwards.
AATGGCAGCAGATTCAAGGGTCAAAGGTCACCAACTGTCTTCATGTAGCCACACAGCTGTTAGCATAGACTGCAGTAGGAGTATTTTTAACCTTTGCCTTAAATCAAGCTTGCTCAGGCAAGGGATTGCTTATTTACCTCCCTTTGAAACGCATAACGCCACTTTTGTTTTGTTTTAAATCTTCACCCTTCATTCCTGTCATTACAATAATGCATGGTGGAGTAGGAGGAGTTAATTAGCAAAATGACTGAATCATTTAAACTATGGACTAATAGGAAGATGTTAATTCAAGGGATTTCTTTTTGGGAGGGCTTTGTTTGGGGTGGAAAAAATCACTAAATGTTCAAAGTGGACAAAAAAGGAATTATTTGTTTTGTTTAGGAATTAAAAATCAATCTGTAAGAGAAGATAAATTGCTTTATTTGATTAAATGACTTGTAGGAAGTTGGTTTTTTGTTGCATCAGACCCACTTTTTTAAATGAGTTGTTTTTTTTATAGAAAAATCTTTTGTTATCCACTTTAAATAATTTCAGATGATTTCTAGGAATCTTTTTGGTTGTGTTTGAATAAAAATCACTGTTGAATACATTATAGGAAGATTTTGATTTCTTGAATATAAAATTGCAGGCAGGTTTCCACATTTTGAAAGCAAAGCGTCGTTATTGTCAGCAGAGAAACGTCCAGTTCTTCTTTGCATAGTCGTCTATAGACGGATTTCATTGAAGCCTTAATTAGCATCAAAAGAACCACACAATTTAAAGAATAAATGGATCCTAAATCAGTATTTATACATGTGATAATTTAAATTAATTTGTAATTGTGTGCAAATGAATAAATACATGGATAAATTTGGAATATCTGGAATTTATTTCAATCATTTGTAAAATGTAATCAATGTGAAAAACACAAAATGTAATTTGAATTTATATTGAAAATATTCGTATTTGTTAGACATGCAGTTGGTAAATATTGAAAACATTTTTAAAAATTTACAAATTCAAATTTCAGTTAGTTTTCCACAAATCTTTGAAATACTGGAAACAATTTTTTATCAAAATTATCACAACTAATAGTTTATTTAATTGAGGTCCTTAATAAATTAGTGCTGCTTGATTATTACTATTTAATTTTTTTAATATTTAGAAGTTAACTCGTGGAATTGGGAAAATTTAAGACTATTTTATCTGGTAAATTTGCAGCTTCCTGTGATTAATTCAGGTTTTTACGCCACTAAAAAGGGTCTTGCATCCCTTTATTGTAACCAGAAGTTATATGAATTTTCCCAACAATTTTTGTCACTCTTGATAATCAAATTTAGGTTTCTGGGGGGAAAAAAGTCCAAAAATGTTTTTATTTTTTTGTTCTTTATTTTCTAATTAACAAATTAAAGCCCAGCTATAAGCACTTCATGCTGGAAAAATCTCCAATTGTCCCCGTTAGTTGCACCTCTTGCATCAACTGTTTGGTTGTTTTTTTTGGTTATTTTTCTACAGCTTTTATTTTTATGTTTCTTCCATTTAAACACTTGAGATTATTAAAAGATTTAATCACAAAGCAACTCTTATTCCCTGTATTTCTTTGGCTTTGTCCGAGTTTCTCGGCATGAACACGCAGCCATGCAGGTGAACGGAGAGCAGATTCTCCACACATCTTCAGTCACATTCATTCACGTTTGTTTTTCATGACGCTTCCACAAACTTCACTAAATTAATATGCGACACATTAACATGTAAATAAGCTAAATCTGAATGTCCTTTAGAAACTAGAAAGCAGCTAGCTAGCTGTGCGTAGCTGCTTTTATTAGTATTCCCTAAAATAATTGGGTTTTATGTACATAATGTGAATAATTACAATGCTTTGTTTAGAAGTAGTTGGTTTCCACATTGCACCGTTATTTCAGCCTACAACCAAATCTACCACTAGGGGGCAGCAGCAGAAAGCTTACAGTGATTAATGCCTCCAGCGACCATAAGAAATCGAGGTTAAATTTTGCTCCCACAGCAGTTTTCAGTCTGAGCAGTCAATAATTTCTTACTGCATTCCTTTATTTCCTCTTTATTGCATGATGTGCTTTACTGCACAGGCAGCGAATCGAGTTCATTCTGACTCAGGGATTCTTTTACAAACTGGTGATGCAACTGCAGTGGCATTAACTCTGAATCTGAATAAAGAGGCTTTCTGGGGAAGATGCCTGTGTGTTTCTTGATGCTGGTGCCACTATAGTCATCATGGTTTGTGTAACAGAAAAATTAGATTTCTTATGGATTCTTTGGATATCTGTAGGGACATCTAAAATGTCTGTGGTATCTTTTGCCGTTTTATTGATTTCCTGTGTTTTGATCATCATTTAAAGCTGCAGTACTTTTATAAATAAAAAATAGCTGCTGAAATGTCACTATGTTGTGACATGATGAGCGTCATCCAACAGCGGAGCTCGCCATTGGCTAAAATGAGATGTTTTCCTGTAATAAGTTCTTTTCTAGCATCAGCACATTTACAATTGCATACCTGAGTGATTGACAGCACTAAGGCCCTCCCCCTGACTCTGATTGGTTGATTTTGACAGGAGCAGTGCATTTGTTCAGATAGTAATAATAGCTCAAGCAGGAGGTCTATCCTTTCACAAATTATATGTCTCATACTGAAATAACATAGTGAAAGTTTTAATAAATATGTAAAAACATATTTTATAAACGTTACATGCTGACAGGGACGGCTGGTATAAGTGAGCCAGTAGAGATAAACCCTCACTGGTGTTTAAAATAAACATGTTTAAATACCTAATAAACACAAATTAAAAATAATTTATCACATTTTGTGAAATTTACAACAGAACCAATCCCTGGGTCTTTCCAAAGGGCTAACTTCTCATTTATTCACTGCTGGCCGTTTCTCTATGGCCGACAGAAGTTTGGCCACGCCCCCTCGGTTTGGGGGATTCAGCCAATGAGGATCGACGTACAGGAACGTGGCTAACGTGCAAGTGTACGTGGGTCTTTGGCTAATGGCAAGTGTAGCCACTAGCTAACAAATCTCTTTCCTTCTTCCGGTGTTTTCTGTTTAGAGGAGTCACAGCTTGGAAACAACAAGGAATTATTTATCTAAAATATTTATCTTACAAAAATAAATAAATAAATTAACATACGTGTCTTATTGGGAACCGTGTAAAGTTGTCGCCCATCAGTTGGATGAGGGCCGCCGCGTCGCAGTATGGAGGAACAACGTTTCTATCATCAAGCATGAGGTTCTTTACCTTTTTGTATCCCAGAAAAGTCGTCGGAATGAGCTTCTCTTTAAATAAGGTGAGCCTCATTTGTTTTATTTTCTGAGTTTGATTGTGTCCAGAGTGTGATGCAGTTATTAGAGGGGAAGAAAGAAAAATCACAATTTCCCCTCTGGGGAATCTGACTCGATTCAAAATGCTCTAATTGACTTAAGTCTGCTTAATTTTCTTAAAAATTAAATTTTGAATAATTCTTTGATATTTTTTTAATTTAAGAAAAAGGTAACCTAATAGTTGTACATTTTACACAATTGTACTTACCTATTTTTATTTAGGTTTGGTACATTAAATCAGTCAAATGATTGGGGAAGCAGATGTTTCTCAATAGCCAAGGGTCCAGAAACTCAGCGTTATGGTTTACAACTTCTAATTCCGTTTTCTCAATGTCTTGGTTAAAAATCTACCAAAGGGAATTCACTTTATGAGCCACAAAATTTAATTATTACAGTAATAGACCTTCAAAGAAAAGCTAGTTGAAAAAAGCTTGAGAAGGCAAAGTCTGAGAATGATCTCCATGTGACGGGGACTTGTTAATCAAAATTCACATTTTGCACTTTTTGGTTCTTCTATTTGGGTCTTACCTAATTCTAAAAGCAGCCAAAGTACTTAATAAACCACTCAACCATTGCTTTTGGTAATAAATTAATGTTTTTTGGTGCTTGGAAAACGAGCTGTTCCTAAAACCTCTGGACTAGAACATCAGACCGTTAGCTAGCAACACCTGGAAAACCCAGCTCAATACCTAGCAACCCAAACAGAGCTCCAACACGTTTGGTCAGCTGGATTTACCACTGTATAATAGCTGCTGGAAAAGACAAGTGTTTTGTTGTTGACTGACCATCCAGAAACCACTTCATGCATCTTTGTTGATTGTACAGGAGGTTCCACTACAGTTATATAATTATGGACGTGTTAGCAGCCATTTTCACATGCAAGTGTAAATGTTGTGTTGGGGGGCGTGGCCTGCAGCAGCTTATTTAGATTTAAAGTGACAACACGCCCTAAAACAGCTCATTCTGAAAGGAACTCAAATTTCATTATCTAAGAAGGATTTTGTGCACAGAAATGTAATGAACAAATTTTATGGACCATTGACCAATCTTAACCTGTTCAGTGAATCATCTTTATTAATAAATAAACCAGAAAAAAGATGATCAGATCAGCGCTTCAAAAAAAAAGTCAGTAGGAGAAGAGATTGGCCGATTATTGGAGGACAGTAAGGAGAACAATAGTTCTTGAGGAGAAAGATGAGACGATAAGAAGCCTGAGAGCAAGCTGTGTTGCAAAAGATGAGCTAATAAAAGCTACCAAGCAAAGGACTGAAGTGGAAAAGAAAATTCTGGATGAAAAATAAAAGGAGGCAACAGCTTTGAAGACAAGTTGTAAGAAAAGATGCAGAACTCGAACAAATGATGACTGATCACAAAGCAAAAGAACTCAAAGAGGCAACCAAACAAAGGAAGAAAGGAAACGAAGATACAAAGAAAGTGCTGAAGGCAACAATGGAAAGGATGCAGCTTCAAAGAGAAGCTCTGCATTTTCTGAAAACAAAAAGAAGCAAAAGGCAACAAGCAGCTCGACAGATGAACCAAGAGGCTTCAGGATGATGGAGAAACCAAACCAATGAGACAAACGTACGATGCTCAATATTTATCACCATCGCAAGAATCACTAGTATTATGCAGGCCTTCAATGAGCAACCCCTTATATTTATGAAATAAACAATCATCAGATAGAATCAATGCAAACATGATTGATTTTTTATTTTCTAAACTTAAGCTGAAGAAATGTCTTCAGAAGAACAACATTTTAAAGAAACATCACAAAAAATAAATGCAGCATCGCAGAGGCCATTCTCCCATATTACTGGCTAAATGCTATTTATCCATCCATCTTCATACAAGTTTATATTAAAATCTATAGCTTATTTGGGAACTTTAAAGCTTTCTTTATATCTAATTTAAACATAACCAGACAATTAACCTTAATAAAATCTGAGGAACTTTTTTACGTCTATTGACACGTTTCACTTAAACTGACAAATAATAACAAGCAAACTTTGAGGAACACAGAATTTACTACATAATTTACAATTAAATAAATTATATGCACAATATATGATTATCTATGTCAAAAATTCATAAAAAGTTAATATAATTAATATTCCAAGAAAAATTTACTGATATTGGAGCTGAATCCAATATCAGTTGGATTTAGATCCAACTTAACTAAATCAGTTTTGTTTATGTTTTCACATAAACAAATGTGAAATTATTTGTTTATGGTTTCGTAAGTTGGAAGGGTTAAAATAGCAATGAGTAAAAAATTAATTGCCGCAGGTCCAAATAAAACACAAACTTGATAATTAAGATAAAACTTTAGATTCACTAAGAAATGTCAGAAAGGAAGTTTAAACCTGGTTAAATGGATGACTGAATGTACTTTTTTAATCCCCAATATAAAAATGATAAATAGTATATTTCTAAATTTTTAGTTTTTATTCAGGTAATGAGGGCAAAGATGCAATTTGAAACTTTTAAAATGCAAATTACAGTTGTTAGTGTCTGTTTTGCTTTTAGCTGTTACTTAAAAGGCATAAACTGAAATTACTGTCTTACGTAAAGGTGATGTGATGATAATATGAATCTAGATAAAATAAAACCTCAAATACAGCATGTTGCTAAAATATCCAACCAGAAAACTCAACATACATTACTGAGATTATTAATATATGATCATGAAATGGAAGGATAATTTTTTTATTAAAAGTGTGAGATGTTTTGACACAGTTTTACTCTGTTGCCCCTAAATAAAATCTAGTACAAATGATTGACTTTTAAATTAGATTTGTGTAATTTGTTCTCAGTATATTAAATCCAGAGGTCAGAGTTGATAGGAAGATGAATACAGCTAAACACAAGATGCTGCAGTGGCAGTAGGTATATTAACCTGCAGTAAATATAACTGAGAACTAAAAATGAATGTTCACAGTTGATTGGTGTCTATTTTGAAGAAAAATGTGCAAAGTGAAAACAGGTTCAACACAAGTGAACGCCACAGTTTTTAGAGTTTAGTTTTCGGCTCACTGATATTCCTCGCATCAGCGAGAGGAAATATGACAGTTTGCTGTTGTTAAGAGGAAAAGGTGAGAAAACGAGAAACACTTTTGCAGATTTCAAGAGGCGTAGCAGGCCCCTGTTCAGTTACACTGTAAAACATTTAACAGTCCACCTGCTGCCTTGAAAATGCAATTTTAAGTCGACAAGAAAATTTTGGTTTAATTATGAAGTTGATCTAACAACAAGAGACAAGTTATCTAAACATTGTTGTTAAGTTAATTAATGTTGAATTGTGAGTTTTAAGCAGCAATTTAAACCAAATTTCACAATCCGGAAGAAAATAAACTGCCCTCACCTGGTTATATTGACACATTTATCTCTTCAATCACAATATCAAGCTAAAATAACTACTTATTTTACTTTAGAATAATTTAAATTCTTGTTTCAAATTGCATGAATAAAATGTCTGGTATGACACTGAATTTTATTAACCATCACAGTTAATTCAGATCAAAAACATTTAGAACAGGACATTAAATTAAACATTTGCCTTAATAAAACACCAGTCAGATCAATGTAACACACTTCCATCTCAGGACACAGAAACACACCGCTAAGCATTCTGGGTAATAGGTCCCACTCCTTTTTTTTCTTCTTTCAGTGTTTTTAAATACTAACCTAAAAACTTTAGTTTATTCAACTATTGGAGGTTTGATCAAATTAATAAAAAGTCAACACAACTTACTGCTGTAAGTTTATCTTTTACAAACTCAAATATTTAGGTTCGACATCTAAAACTGGCTAAATTTATTTGACTTAAAGAGTAGAAGAGAGTAGACACAACTAAATGTGACTCAAATGTTTTACAGTGTTGGAAACCCTGAAAAGATACAGAAAGAAACTGTGTAATGTGGGCTGATTTTATTTTGCATTAAAACAACTAATTTACAAGAAAAACAATAAATAAATCAGGATTCATTTATCTTATGCTTTCATTCTTCATTCATCAGTTCTTATCTCAGTTCCAGGAATCATTTTCTATTCTGCTTAAGAAACGATCACATTTCCATCATTAAATCAATATGTTCTCATCGGCCTCCAAGATAAACCAAACTCAGGATTCTGTTTCGTATTTTGGTCAACTTAAACCCGTATATCAGCGGGTTCATCATCGGGGGGAAGAGGAGGAACTCCATGGCGATGAAGTTCTGCAGGCTCTGGGGCAAATCCGCCGAGCCGAAGCGCATGTACATCAGATCGAACACGATCACCGTCAGGAAAGTGATCAAAGAGACCAGGTGAGGCACGCATGTCTGCATGAACTTCACCCTGTCATCCTTGGAGGTTGCACACACTCTGATGAGGTGCATGTAAGTCCAAACGATGAAAAAGCCGTGAGACACATAGATGAAAAGCGTCGCGTATGAAACGACGTTGTTGGCGAGTGTATCGCTGTCGGAGCAGGCGAGCTGAACGATGATCCAGTTCATGCAGAACAGCCTCTTAATCTTCAGCCTGCACAGCTTCAGCCTGGAAGTGAGCAGAATACTGACAGAGTAGATGCAGAACGGCGTCAGCCAGGAGAAACTCACCAGCTGGGAGAGCCTCCGCTTCGTCATCAACGAGTGGTAGTGCAGCGGCCGGCAGATGGCCAGGTACCTGTCGTACGCCATGATGGCCAGGATGGACAGCTCACCGCAGGCGAACGAGTACATGACGAAGGCCTGGAAGAGGCACCACTCGTAGGAAATCTCCTGAGCAGACGACAGCAGGTCTAACAGGAACTTAGGGTAGAAACCGGTGGTGCCGTAAACCGCGTTAATGCAAACGCAGCACAGTAAGACATACATGGGCTCATGCAAGTTTTCATCCACGACAATAATGACAACGAGGGAGATATTTAGGAATAAAATCACACAGTAATACACCAAAGTGAGGAAGAATATTGCAGCTCTGTAGTCCATCGTCTCGTTTATCCCTGTGAGAGTGATGGTTCTTACAACAGAAACATTATCCATCATCAGAGAGCAAAGAGTTCAACCTGCGCTGCTCTCTGGCTCTCCTCCCGTTGCATCTTGTATTAATAACCACTCTGACTGACAGAGCGACGCTCAGACTCCAGCCTCTGGTTTCTGCAAACTTAACAAACCAATTAGAGCCAGAAAAACAACTACTGAATATTCCCCAACCTTAGTGGCTTAGGAACCAGCTATTTCTTTGTTTAAATGACGCATTTTTGGTTAGTACAGGTCAGACTTTTGATCGTCTAAATCAAAATAAACTTTAACTCTATTTTTATGACTTCATCTTAAAGGTGAACAATTATTATTCTTCCTCAAATAGATTAAGCATGTTCATTACATGAGGTTGTAGTCTGGTCAGTTCTGCCTATTTTGAGCTGTTTTAGGGCCTTTTGTCACTTTAATTCTAAATAAGCTGTTTCTGGCCCCCAACACAACCTTTACACTCATATGTGAAAATGGCTGCAAACAGCTGTACAATTATTCAACCGTACATCTTTGAAAAGCAGAAGTGGAGCCTCCTGCCCAACCAACAAAAATGCCCCAGGTGGTTTCTGAATAGCAAGTCAACAACAAAGCATTTGTCTTTTCAAGCAGCCATTATAAAGCAATAAAGCCAGCTGACCAAATGTGCTGGAGCTCCACTGGGATTGCTAGGTAACAGTGCAGTTATGTCAATTGTGACTTAACAGTTGGTAGGTTTTTCAAACAACTCATTTTCCAAGCACCAAAACCTTTTTAACCAAAAATGTCTGGGTGCAAAATGCAAATTTTGTGCAATGGATTGACAGAAAAGGAGCAAAGGGGAGAAACTGGTTTCTTTCAGTCTGGAATAAACTGCTTTCTTTCAGTTTTATTGATAGGTTTAATTTCTTAGAATTGCTTAGATTGATCAATTCAAAGAATATGAAATAATCCATCCCTGCACTGCCAAATTTTTTAAATTTGAACAAGACTGAAAAGGTTTAATTTAGCGATATCATTTAAAAGCATTACTCAGTTCCAGGTTTAATTCTGTTACAGTTCTGTTAGGAGGAATAAGCCACAATGCCATAATGTCTATTAACATGGAATGTGTGGAAATATAAAAAATAAAAAATGCTTTCATTAATCTGGGGTTCAGCTGTGGAAAGCTCAGTAGAAAACAAGAGAAAGTAAATGAAAAAAATAAGTTGTTTTCTATTCAGGTTTTTTATTCAGGTTTGTAAAAGCATGGATTCATGTGAAACAGCATGAAACAATGAGACTCAATAAATATGAATATTATTGAAGAATTAATTTACTTTAGTAACTCGATTCACTAAGTGAAACATTAGTCGGATGTCTTCAAGCCTTTATTTATGCTAATTAGAATTTTCTGCTTGCCGTATTGAAAAATTACATTTAAGGTTATATTACACCCAACCAATAAAAAAATCTTAACACAGAAATATAGACTTGATGAAAAGTATGTTTAATATCCTGCTTAAAAGTTGCAATTTTCAAAATGTGCTTCTTATCTGACAGGTGAGCCTCATTCGAATGTATTGAACATGACTTTACAGGACAAATCAACGCTGTTGTGATGTTGCAGAGGAATCCTGGTTGCAAAAACACATCTTCGTACTCAAGCAGAGAAAAAACATCCCTTAGTTAAAACAACGGCAGATAGTCTTCAGAGGATTTGCATATTTCTTACGTAAATATATTTACACACTACAAAATCTAATATATGCAACCTTACAGAAAGTTCTTTACACAGTTGGTCATTACAAATACAGACGTTTTAAGTAGTTTCCTTTGCTTGTTTATTTATTCTGGTTTATTTAGTTATTTTTTTCATCTCCAAGTTTTTTATATATATATATATATATATATATATATATTTACTGCATATTTCCGTTCTCTATTTTGACTTCAAGCAGATAAAAAAATCTTTGTTTAGATACAGTGGTTACAAAAGAGAAGCCATTACAGGTCTGACAGGGACGGTTGGTATAAGTGAGCCAGCAGAGATAAACCCTCACTGGTGTTTAAAATAAACATTTAAAATACCTAAGAAACACAAATTAAAAATAATTTATCAAATTTTGTGAAATTTACAACAGAACCAATCCCTAGGTTTTAGACTATAAACCATATTATAACAGGAAAAAAATATAGAAATTTGATTAAATTTGTAATTTCCACCAAATTGGTGTAATTTAAAAAAAATACACCAAATTAAGTTTCCAGTATATGAAATGCAGTAGGAGTTGATTTGCTAGACTTATTTATGCCTTTAATCTACACACTGAACCTGTGCAGCATAAGAAATGTGCAATTCTTTTTCGTAACTGTGAGAGCCTGAACCCGTAGATCAGAGGGTTGATAATCGGTGGAATGACAAGAAACTCTACCGCCATTAAATTCTGCATGTTTTCTGACAACTCCTTCAAGCCAAATCGCACGTACAGCAAATCAAACAACACAGATACACTAAAAATCACCAGAGTGAGCAAATGTGGCAAACACGTTTGCATGAATTTATTTCTGTTCTCTTTAGAGGCTTTGCAGGATTTTATTAGAAAAAAATAAGTCCAAACAATGAAAACTGCATGGCCAAAATAAAACGTGTAATTAAAAGCTGGAAAAACAACCTGAGCTATTGAAGGAGAACAAGCCAGCTTAGAAATCGACAAGTTGATACAGTAGATCTTTGGTATGTGGGATCCACAGAAACTTGATGTTACTGTTGTCCCTGTGCTGATAAACAAGAGGAAAAATTGAGTAATCCAAGCAAAAAATACACAAACAGCGACTCTTTTTGTATTCATCATAGAGTGGTAAACCAGAGGACGACATATAGCCACATATCTGTCATAAGCCATCAGAGCCAGCAGCGATAAGTCAGCACAGACTGAGGAGTGAATCATATATCCTTGCAGAAAACAACCAGGAACTGAAATTAAATATGTTGTGGACAGGAGATCATGGAGGAATTTGGGATAAAATCCTGCAGTCCCATAAAGTCCATTGATGCACAAATTACAGAGGAAGATGTACATTGGTTCATGGAGGGTTTTATCCATGATAATTGTCACAACGATTGTCAGATTCACCA
>CAEGAF010090921.1:0-17511 GCA_903067075.1 Micropoecilia bifurca | reverse complement strand
TTCAGGTCCAGCATAGCAGTGATCAGCAGGAGCAGCTTGGAGTCCAGTTTTCTTCAGCTGCTCCACTAAAGCTGCTAACATGATGTTCTTCTTTAAAACTGGCCTCGGTGTGAATGTCTCTCTGCATTGAGGACAGTGGCAGCTTTTCTTCTCCTCACCTTCATCCCAGAAGCTTTTAATACAGTTCATACAGTAACTGTGTCCACAGGGAATCGTCACCGGATCCTTCAGTAGATCCAAACAGATCGAACAGGAGAAAGTTTCTCGGTCCATCTGGTTCTGCTCCATTTCTGCTCTCAGTCTCAGTGACTGTGTGAGTTTCACTTCCTGAAAACAGAAACTGGGTTGAGCTCTGATCATGTGTCAGTGCAGAGAAGCTGCAGCCAATCAGCTTTCAGCTTCAGCTGCTGTTGCTCCTCCCAGTTTCATGATGTGTTTAAAATCAGGAAGAAGAGGCAGGAATATCAGACTGAATCTGGAAGAGGATTAACTGAATGAATGGAGTACGAACAGAGTCTGGTTGTTCCTGTTTGTGATGGAACAGCAGCAGTGAAGAAAAGAAACAGTTAGAGCTGATATTTTACAAGATACAGAAAACGATAAGTGAAAGTTTAATGTTTTTTTTCCATCAGCTTTTATGACTTTTGTCACCATGTGTTTTTCATTCCTGTTACAAAATCATTTTATCATACATGGATTTTAACTTGTGGTGTTAGAGACGTTCTGTTAGCTTGACTTGGAAGAAAAATAAAACATGTTGACTGATGAATCAACTGGTGATTTGAATTTTACTTTTATATGAGCTATTTAAAGCACCAGATTTATTGTTGTAACATGTATTTGATTTTAATAAAAGTATTCATCTTTATATTCTCATATGAAAATGTCCATTTCTGTTTGACCTAATCTATAAAACACAAGATGAGACAAGTAGCTACTACAAATGTTTCCAGACTAAATCTGCTCATTATTCTGAGGCTGAAACCTGGAGCAGCTCAGTGGAGCAGAATCACTACAGAGGAATCAGTTCACAAAATCACTGATAAAAGGTGAAGGCAGGAGGCGGAGCTTAATGAGGGTCTGACCCAGTGGGCGGAGCTTGCAGCCATATTAATGAGGGTCTGACTAAAGTGGGCGGAGCTTGCAGCCATATTTTGTAGCATTTAAGTTGTAGTTTTACATTATGATGTTCTTAATTCTGTGTATTTTTATTTACACACTGTTGGACAATAAATAATATTTCTATTGTATTTAATATATTGAAATATTGATAATTGAATAATATAAACTTATATCATCAGATGGAAAAAAAATATTAAGTTACATGCACATTTTGGTATTGAAGACTAAAATAAAAATAATTCCTAAATAAGATAAGAACTGGTAAAGTTTGACCAGTTGACCAGTAGGACACATTAGAACAACAAAGCTCTTGTGTTCAACAGGATGTCTCACTTTGAAATGGAAAAAGCTAAACTAGATTAATGAATAATGGGTAAATGAAAAATAGATCAATGAAAAAGAAGGAAATTGAGAACAATATGAAAAATAAATAAAAAATTGGGTTAATGAAAATGCTAAATTATTTAACTAGTTTTTATTTATTAAACTCATTTTCTTCATTTATTTTACTCATTTTTTATTTATTTCACCCATTTATTTAATTTTGGCTGAACTGGCTCTCTATATATCTGGTGATTTTTCCTAAATATATTTGTTCTTTATTCAGAGAAGTTAAAACTCAGTAGAGCAAACTGAAACTTTACTCAAGTAAATGTAGTGATATTTTGTAATATTACCCAAGAAGTCAAATGTACAGTGTAGTAAAACCTAAAATCAGAGTCGATCGGCTCTGATTAAATGACAAACTGACTTGCCCTCCATCCATCGCCTTCCATTCTGAATGCTGGATGTTTAAAGTGTCTCCTGGTCCACATGTGGACAGCAGGAGGAGTCAGTGAGACATGAGGAAGAGGAGCAGCAGGAGGAAGAGCAGGAGGCGGAGCTTCACTGTCCGGCGGGTCGGACTGAACGAGTCCCGGACTGAAGCGTCCAAAGTTTCGGCGGCGAGCCGCTTCTGCGCCTCTCCGCTCCAAACAAACGGCCGGATCCGGACGCGCAGCCGCGGCGCGCAGCGAGCAGGACGCAGAGTCTGAGCTGCCGGACTTTAACTGTTCCCACCGGATGAAAACCCCTGAAACAAAGAGTGAAAGTGCTGCTGAAGCTCCGGGGACTGAAGGACGGAGGGAAGGAGGGAAGGAGCGAAGGAGGGAAGGAGCGAAGAAGGGAAGAAGGGAAGGAGCGAAGGAGGGAAGGAGCGAAGGAGGGAAGGAGGGAAGGAGCCTCCCGCTGCGGCTGGCAGGAATCAGCAGGATGCGCTGAAACTCTCAGACCTTTGGTTGGTTCTGACCTGGAATGACTTGGATCCTCTGGGGTTACAGTAAAGATGGACAACTTCTTCACAGAGGTGAGAAAAGCTGCAAACTCCTGCAGCTGATTGGCTCTCAGAGTTTCATGCTAATGAGGCTTTAGATTTATGAATTTGATCCTAAAGAACTTGATCTGTACTATAAACCCGTGACCCGGTTCCGGTGCGGCTCTGCGGGGTAACATGAAGTATCAGGACCTCAGAGGAGGTTCGGTTCGGTTCGGTCCCAGTGGGTCTCTGGTATTTCCGCACCTCATTTTCTGGTTTCCTCCAATAAAGAAAGAAGACGGAGTAAAAACGACCATAGATCCATTAATAGATTGAGGCTGCAGAGGCCTGAGGAACGACAGGGTTCTGGTTCTGGTTCTAGTTCAGGTTCTGGTTCTGGTTCTAGTTCTGGTTCTGGTTCTGGTTATCTGGATGCCACCAGGTAGAGGTTTGTTTCTGTTCCTGGACTCATTGAGCTGAGCGTAAAAAGTGTTTGGATCCTCAGGACCGACTGCAGGTCCACAGAGTTTTAAATGGATCCATGTTCACCCGATGGAAGGAGGTCAAACTGGGTCACATGGAGGTCAAACCGGGTCACATGGAGGTCAAACTGGGTCACATGGAGGTCAAACCGGGTCACATGGAGGTCAAACCGGGTCACATGGAGGTCAAACCGGGTCACATGGAGGTCAAACTGGGTCACATGGAGGTCAAACTGGGTCACATTGTCAGTTTGCATGAGGCTCATTTGCTGCATTCCTGTCTTTATGTCTCTGCTGCAGGTTAGTCACACATGAACTGTGTGTGTCGGTCACTGCAGGTCAGATGTGAGCAAAACTTTGTAGAGATTCTTTCTATTAAATGAGAAATGTGATGAAAATCCCAGGGGAATAATAGAAAATCATCATTTTACTGCTGTAAACAGACAGTGATGCAGAAAATAATGTTTTTATTGCGGTTTGGCAAAATACAGTAATGAGAAAAAAAGACACGGCATCATCTCAGCTCAAATAGTTTTATACAGACCATCTGCACTGATGACGATTGACTCACCTCTGCATGTGAGATGCTTGAATCTTAAAACTGAAACTTTACTCAATGTGACTGAGGAAAGTTTCGCACCTCATTTTCTGGTTTCCTCCAATAAAGAAAGAAGACGGAGTAAAGTTTTCATAACTGTATTTTGCCAAACTGCAATAAAAACATGATTTTCTGCATCATGTCTGTTTACGGCAGTAAAATGATGATTTGCAGGTTCAGCTGCTCCTCCTGAGCCTCAGTGTTTTCAATTATTCCCCTGGGAAGAAACTTGCCTCATGCAAGTTTACCCAAGTTCTGCTGAACCTGGATAGTGATTAATTAACGAATCACATCTTAAACATGTCATGATTGGACTCCAGCAGCTGGAAGCTCAGGCCTGATCTTCATCCTGGAGGGTCAGAAACTGTTGTGTGTTTCTGGTCACTTTCCTCCTGAACTCAGAATGTCATAAAATAACTTTTACTTTCCTAATGGATTTTGTTTTACATCTTCTGGACATGTTTTCCTTTAACTAGGCCAGTGAGTGATGTGTGTTTGATCCATGTGGTTTTTATCAGTCAACCACACCTGGTAGTGATGATGTCATCCAGGTAGAGGTGAGCCATTCCTCCGAGTTCAGCTGCAGGGAAGCGGATTTTAAAACAGGTTCTACCTCATCTAGATCTGTAACGGCCGTTAACTCTGACTTCCTGGTTGAAGCCCTTCCTGAGCTCTGATTGGTGCTGAGCTGGTTTGAAATCCAGAAGGAGTTTTTAGTGGAATGAAAGGTCAGAAGGTCATGAGAACTTAAAGGTGCTGGTGTAAAGCAAACACCGCGGCAAAGGAGTGTTTCCCCTGCAGTGCAGCGTGGTGCCGGTCCCATGACGGGCCGGCGGTGAGCCTGGTGGGCCGGAGGTGAGCCTGGCGGGCCGGAGGTGAGCCTGGCGGGCCGGAGGTGAGCCTGGTGGGCCGGCAGTGATCCTGGTGGGCCGCCTGGTGAGCCTCGCGGGCCGGAGGTCCGTCTGGTGGGCCGGAGGTGAGCCTGGTGGGCAGGCGGGCCGCCTGGTGGGCCAGAGGTCCGTCTGGTGGGCTGGCGGGCCGCCTGGTGGGCCGGCGGTGAGCCTGGTGGGCTGGAGGTCCGCCTGGTGGGCCGGCGGTGAGCCTGGCGGGCTGGAGGTCCGTCTGGTGGGCTGGCGGTGAGCCTGGTGGGCTGGAGGTCCGTCTGGTGGGCCAGAGGTCCGCCTGGTGGGCCGGCAGTGAGCCTGGCGGGCTGGAGGTGAGCCTGGTGGGCCGGCGGTGAGCCTGGCGGGCTGGAGGTGAGCCTGGCGGGCCAGCGGTGAGCCTGGCGGGCTGGAGGTGAGCCTGGCGGGCCGGCGGTGAGCCTGGTGGGCTGGAGGTCCGTCTGGTGGGCTGGCGGTGAGCCTGGCGGGCCGCGCCGCCACAGTAATGGGTTTTTTGTTGCTGCAGAGCCAGAAGCAGGAAGACGTTCAATAGTTTCAAATGTCGCTGGTTTGGCTTCATGTCTGCAGCGAATGGCAGCCGGAACAAAGAGCCGAGTCATTAAGGAAAGTGAGGAAGAATCAGGCAGCAGTTTGAGGAAGGAAACTTTTCTCTGCTTTAGTTGTAATAAAGATCAATATGAAGTTATGGAGTCTGATTTTAAAGTTCTGCTCATCCAGACCGTTTCATCTCACAGTTTTTAAATCTATTAGCATTTAGAAAGTTTTCCTCATTTTTGTTGTTCATTTTTTTCCCAGAATATTTTTTTAAATGCAGTAATTTCAAAATCTGTTCTATAAAACTAGACATTTTTATTTAAAAAATTGTAAAACATAGAATTTATTCATCTAATCAGAATCTTATAGTTTCTATTCTAGAATTTTGTTAAATATTTTTGTTTTCTGCCTTTATATCAAAGTTTCATCACAAGACTTTTCATATTATTATTATTCAGCTTATTAAACCTTGTGTTATTTTTTTACTTATTTTCAGTAAAACTAAAGTCTAAAACTATTCATGTTTATAAATATTTAAGGATATTGAAGCAAAACTATTAGTAAAATCTACATATTAAGTTATAGAATAACTTAATATGTATATATTATATTTTCTAAGATTGTCTGACATCATGTTTGATAAAAAATGAACAACTTATTTTCAGAAGATACTAAACTTTGTCCAGAAGTTTTTTCAGTGATTATTTATCGCCTAAGGATCATCAGGTTGTCATGGCAACAGGAGGTGATGAAAGTTTAGCCCCAAAACAGCAGATTAGTTAGTTAGTTAAAGATGTTAGTGTTTGGTTTTATGTTTTCATGCTCTGGTTGGTTGATCATCGTATCAGAACATTTTATTTCAGTCACATCAAGAAGCTGCAGCTGCTTTTAAACTACAACATGTGAGCATGACTGCAGTTCGCTGAGGTTCATATAACTACGGTTTATTCTTCTGATCCACCCGACTGATCCGACCCACTGATCCACGAGGCAAAGCGGTTCTTCAAACATGGAATCAAATCCCAGAGTTGGGGATAATTTCATAGTCGCTGCAGATCCGCATCCGGTCATAAATAGTAGTTTGTGGCGTTTGTGTTTGTTTTCCAGGGACAGACGTGTTTATAAGGGTGTCACAGCGTCGAGTGGCATGAAGTATGGAAATTAAAAAGCCACAGTATAGTTTTAGTTGTTAAGTCACACGCAGAGATTATAACTCTTATTGATGCTCTTATTTTGAAGTAAACAAAAAAAAGCCATTTTCTTTTAAATGTTTTCCTCCAAGATGCTGTGAAAACTGGTGGGAATAAAAATCTTCACCATTAGTATCAATATGCAGCTTGGCTCTGAAAATAGATCAATTTCTGTCTTACATGGATTTGATCAGAGGACAGGAGACATGATGTTTTCTGCCTCTATCGATGCTTTTATTTCATTGAGTTTTTTTTGAAGGATTTCTTTGTGATTTTTATGTCTAATTCCTCTCTGAAGCCTGGGAACGATTTGTATCGTAAAACTGGGCCTAATGTTGAGAGGAAGAGACTAAAACTCATTAATCTGAGATCGTTTTGCTAGCAGGACTCAAACTCTGCACAGATGTTCCTTCTTTATCTTCCATTTGGCTCCAGAGCCACAGATCAGCCTGGTCTGGTGTGAAACGCCTCAGCTGCAGGCTGTGATGTTCAGTCAGGCTGGGTGAGAAACGCAGCAGGTCGTCTGTGTCTCTGAGGAGACGTTTGGCTGGAGGAGGACCAGGAACCTGCTGCCTGCCTGGCCTGAGGCGGCGGCGACACCAGGGTGTCACAGGGCACAGGGTCGCATCCTTCAGCAGAAAACGCTGCGCGTCTCTAATTACTGAGCTCCAGCCAAAACAGTCTGGACCGGAGCGGCGCTGCCTCTATTAATAGTGTCTCCACACATCCAGAGCGCCGCTTTTCATCACCTTCCATTTACTTTGAAACAAAACGCCGTTTTCCTGCACGGCGACACTCAGCCAGATTTTCCCCCGGTGGATTTTCACAGGAAAGTTTCTGAGCTGAGAGACCAGAACTCATAAACCTGCTGCAGATTTCAGCTCTGTGATGGAGAACAAATATTAGGGCCGTTTCAGGTAGAAAAGCCACGGAGGAAAGAAACTTCTAACACTAAACCCAGACATTTTCAGATTTATGTCAGAAATTTTCTAGAAAAATCTTGAAAATTTTAGTTTTAACAGTTGAAACATTTTGACATTTGGAGCTCAGAAATTTCCACGTTTTTCTAGAAAAATTCAGAGTTTAATCTTGGAAATTTCTGAGGTTTTTGTTGGAAATGAAGTCCTTTTTTCCACCTCTGGAGGTGATGACAGGCCGTCGTAGTTTCAGGCGGAGAGGAAAGTGTTGAGGGACGTTAACTGGTTCTGGTCTTGGCTCACAGCATCAACTCTCCAACCGGTCAGAATAAAAACAGATTCAAACTTCAGACGTGTTTAAAATCCACCTGAAGAAACGAAGCTTCCTGCAGGAAAACGTTTTAAACCAGAGTCTCGTTTTAATTAACGTCTCATGAGTCATCAGCAACGGGACGTGATTGGCTGGTTCTGGTCCGATTGTGTCCAACAGCGAGTCAGCAGTGGGTCGGTTAGCGCCGACCTGCAGTGTGTTTGACCTGCAGTGTGTTTGACCTGCAGTGTGTTTGACCTGCAGTGTGTTTGACCTGCAGTGTGTTTGACCTGGATTCTGTGTGTTGACATTCTGCAGTCAGTCGGTTTGTTTCTATTTGACCTGAAGGTGTGGAGCCTCGGCTGTTAGCCAATCAGAGAGCAGCTCTGCCTCAGGTGTGTGTTTGCAGTGATCACAGCTTTAGTGACAGTAAAGTCGCTCAGCAACGTTACAAAGGACAGGTCAAAGGTCAGGTCAGGTCAGTGGTTCTCTGTTCAGCAGCGTCTGAACTGAAAGTTTGTGGATGAATGAAACGTTTTGATATTTGCAGGTCGATTCATTTCCATAAACTATTGTTTAAAAAACAGCTGCAAGTTTCTCCTATAAGCTCGTCTGCAAACTGAACTTTATGCTTCAGGAAAACATAAAGATTTAGATTTATTTTGACGAATCAATTATTTAAATAATTGCTAATTAATTTAGTAATTGATTAATCACAGTTGCATAATACAGACTCAAGAAAAAACACTGAGCAGGAAATATACCAAAGCTGTTCAAAATAATCAAAACCTTTTGCGTTTCAAATTAAAATAAATCTTTGTTATTAATCCACCAGGTTCAGATTCTGTAAAACCTCCATTAAAACCTTTTGAATCTAATTATTCATCGATTAATCAGAGAAATTCAGCCAAACACTGTGTGGCTGTTGGCTCAAACTTTTCACATGTTGGTGTTGGGAGGATTTTTATCTGCAGATGCATAAAATCAACACTTCACTGAATAAATGAACTAGAATAATCTTTGGTTGCTGCTCTGAATCCAACACGTTGTTTCAGTGGCTCAGACTAAACACTGCAGCCGCCATCCTGTCACTTCCTCCAGTTTCATCCCAACCCGTTTTTGCTCTTTAAAACAAACCGTTTTGTATCCATGCACTTTATTTCTCCTGAATGTCAGATAATTATTATGATGTTCTGAAGATAAAAATCCCAAAGATGCAGAAACTTTGTGGATGTTTTGGTCCAAACTGACCTAAATTTGATGCAGAAACCAGTGAATTTGAGTCTAGAAAATAAAATCCTGTTTCCTGTCAGTGAAATGCATTGTGGGTAGCGTAGTTAGCCGGTGTTAGTCGGAGGTTTGTGGGAATATGCAGGTTTAATGTCTGCGTTGGCACAGCTGTGTTGCAGTTATGCTGTCAGAAAACAAACCCAGTGGAAGATGAATGATAAGCAAACATGAACGGCTGAGGCAGCTGCAGCTCCGGCGGTCCAGGCTCGGTTCTGGACGTCATGATTCCAAGAAAATCACACCAACCGTTGCTGAGCCCAGACGAGCCCAGAGGATCCGGTTCTGCTCCGGTTTCATTCCTGCTGCTGCTGCTGCTGCTGGAAGCCTCAGCTGCATTTCTCATTAAAAGCCATAAAAAGGAACGACCCAATCATCGCTGTTGATCGACCCGCCCCAGCAAAGGCCCCGCCCCCTTTCTGCTGCAGCCCCGCCCCCTTTCTGCTGCAGCCCCGCCCCCTTTCTGCTGCAGTGTTTAATGATGGTGTTTCTCCGCTGTCGCTTCATGGCTGTTTAATGTTGAAACATGACACCTGTGGAGCCGCCAGCCGAGCTGGGAGGAATTTAAACGGCCTCCACTGTCCAACGCCAACATGGACAACCAAACTGCTCAAGTCTTTGCTTTTAGATGACCTTGATAAATAACTGCTGGGAGTTTGAGGCGTTTTTAGACACAAATGACTGACATGTTTCTGCTGCTGACCTCTGATGTCATGGCTTTGCCTGCACTGGATGATTTGTCCTTAACCTTGGAGACGCGACATGTTCAGATCAGCGTTTCCTGGTTCCTGTTGCTGGACGGCGTAGCTCCCAGCGCAGCTCAGCGGTTGGTTGGCGACAGAAGCGACAGACTCATGATGTCAGGATCCAGCGTGAGGTTTAATTTGATGACAGAAGCACAATAAGCTGAGTACCAGACCCTGGCTGCTGCTCTTTATTTATCCGTCCCTCTGTCATCCGTCCATCTGTCTGCTCCTCCAAGTCCAGGAATAAAACCCATCCCTCTCCTTCACCGGCGGCTCGCTGTGGGAATCCCAGAACGCTCCAGGCAGGACTGGATCTACAAGCCCAGTTCTTCTGCCAGGTTCTGGTCCTGTCACCTCAAACGTGGACAAGCCTGGAAACCATCGACGACACAAAGGAAGCATCCGGATCGATCTGAAACCTTTAGACAGCAGTAAAGAGGAACTCGGCTCCTTTTGCACATCATCGTTTTGGCTCTTTGACCTCCTGCTGTGATGAATCACAGGCATGACTTCAACAACCACCGACTGTATGAGACGTCAGACCTTCAGAAAGATCCAACTCCACCATAATGGACCTCAAAACAACATGTCTGTGTGTTAACAGCCTAATATCACATTTATAAAGTTGATTCCACTGAGGAAACGGTCAGAAAGACGATGTGAAACAAACTTTGATAAAACTTTATTTGAAGGAGGTGAATAAGACTGTTATAGCACTGTCATAAACATGTCATAACACTGTCATAAACATGTCATAACACTGTCATAAACATGTCATAACATGCCATGATGCTGTCATGTTTATGACAGCGTCATGTCATGTTTATGACAGCGTCATGACATGTTTATGTCAGCGTCATGACATGTTTATGACAGTGTTATGACATGTTTATGACAGTGTCATGACATGTTTATGACAGTGTCATGACATGTTTATGACAGCGTCATGACATGTTTATGACAGTGTCATGACATGTTTATGACAGCGTCATGACATGTTTATGACAGCGTCATGACATGTTTATGACAGTGTCATGACATGTTTATGACAGCGTCATGACATGTTTATGACAGCGTCATGACATGTTTATGACAGTGTCATGACATGTTTATGACAGCGTCATGACATGTTTATGACAGCGTCATGACATGTTTATGACAGTGTCATGACATGTTTATGACAGCGTCATGACATGTTTATGACAGCGTCATGTCATGTTTGACAGCGTCATGACATGTGTATGACAGCGTCATGACATGTTTATGACAGCGTCATGACATGTTTATGACAGCGTCATGACATGTTTATGACAGCGTCATGTCATGTTTATGACAGCGTCATGTCATGTTTATGACAGCGTCATGACATGTTTATGACAGTGTCATGTCATGTTTATGACAGTGTCATGACATGTTTATGACAGCGTCATGTCATGTTTATGACAGCGTCATGACATGTTTATGACAGTGTCATGTCATGTTTATGACAGTGTCATGTCATGTTTATTCACCCCCCTTCAAATAAAGTGTTACCCAAACTTCTCATTTGATCAGAAACCTTTTGAGGAGGAAAGAAGCCGGTGATGAAAGTGGCTGTTACAGGTGAAGACTGGCAGCCGGACGTTTCAGAGAAAATGTTTACGATGGATGAAAATTAATGTCCAACTATCAATTACATAAGCAAGATTAGTGAGATGCAGTTAAATATGTCATGATGGAGAAGCTACACGTCTAATTATCAGTAACTGTGGAGAAAATGCCAAACCACCATGTAGCCTAGCATGTGTGAAATGAACCAGTTAGCATAGCGTAGCATTAGCATCTGGCTGTTCAGCGTTTAGGTTTGATCCAAGAGGAAACAACGTTTATGTCATAACGGTGGAAATCATTAATCAACAAACGTGTCGGTTTCGGTTTCCAGCTGTTTAAGCTAGCTAACTAGCTGAGCTACAGATGAACCAGTAGAAGTCGTGGATAAACTGGGAAAATCAGCTGAACGGTTCAACAACCTGACATCCATCATGGCGCCTCGTGGCAATTGATGCTCAGGGTCAGGAGGTCGAGTATGAGAGCATTTCTGCTCATTAAAATAAACACCAGGACTCTGAGACGATTGAATGGTTCGAATTCCACCAACTCATTACTGGGAATGTCGTCATGTTCCTCTCTGTGAACTGGGTTTCTTTATGTAAACTGGGTGAAACTACAACACACTGAAGCTGCTCCACTAACAGCAGCTCTGGTATAAATGTCACGTCTGCAGCCGTCTGGTTATGTTTGGAACATGCCTGTCGCCGCGGCGTTGGGATCTGATTTCTTACATCATTTTATTTCTGCCGGCGGGGAAAAGAGGCAGCTGAGTTCAGCTGCTGGCTTTATGTGTAGCTGTTAAAATAACACGTAGTTAAAGAGGCACATGGTCCAAATGTTGGGTTGCGCTCAGCCCCAAGCCGGCGGCGCTGCAGCAGCAGTCAGTGCTGCAGCAGTCAGTGCTGCAGGGAGGCGGGTGGAGCTGTGGGAAACCAAACAAAGAGGCGAACCTGGTCCAAAGGCTGCTGCCCTCTGGTCCTGAGGGAGTCTGAGAAAGATGAACAAATATGAACAGAACCGAAGTGTTGGGGCTTTTCAGCCAGCTGGAATATCAGTAAATTAAAAAATATGATTATATGAAGCTGCTGTGTGCAGATGAGTGAAATAAATCCCACATTTTTAGTAAGTGGAGTCCTGAAGAAACCTGGGAAATATTTACTCAGACCAGCATTTGTGTTTGTGATGCTGTGATGCTAAACCACACATTCAGGCACATAGTTACATAAAATGAGTAATAAACAGTTTGTTTTTTTATCATAATCTGTCTCATGGGGACAAAACTGCCACAAAACATCAGAAAAACTCGACCGTGTCGCCTTCAGTTGTCCTTCATCATCAGAAATCTTTGTCTTCCTTTTCTGACTTTATTGAAGATGATTCGTTTCTGCTCTGATCTGGTTTCTGCTCTGATCTGGTTTCTGCTCTGGTTTCTGTTCTGATCTGGTTTCTGATCTGGTTTCTGCTCTGATCTGGTTTCTGATCTGGTTTCTGCTCTGATCTGGTTTCTGCTCTGGTTTCTGTTCTGATCTGGTTTCTGATCTGGTTTCTCTTTTGAACTGGTTTCTGATCTGGTTTCTGCTCTGGTTTCTGCTCTGGTTTCTGATCTGGTTTTGCTCTCGTCTGTTTATCGCTGGTTTCCCCTGCGTTCTGCTGGTTCCGGTCGGCTCTGGGTCGTCTCTAAATGTTTCGTCTCTAAATGTTTCGTCTCTAAATGTTTTGTCTATCAACACGTTGCCGTGGCGATTAGGACTGGAGGTCATTTCGTTTCGTCTATATATCAGCAGCTCTTTCTGCTTCACCTATTTACAGCTTCATGGTCTGAATGAGGGAAAAACCTCAAACGGGACAGAAACTTCATTCATCTTCCAGCTGGAGGCAAAAAATATTTCAGTTTACATCACAGACAATAAGCTCCTGTTTTGATTCGGACGTATCGGTTACTGAATAATCACAAGACGGGGATGAAAGCAGCGTTTTCCTCTGCTGTGGCTCCTTTAACCGGCTGAAATCAGCTGAAGGATTAAAAACCCGTCTTGTTTCTGCCTCCTCTCTCCTTCCGCCTGGACCGTTTTAGCTCGTCTTGGCTTCCTGTCTGAGGTCCAGCATTCCTCTGGATCCGGACACTTCCTAACTCCAGGCTCGGTCCAACTCCGTCCACATGTCCTGTTTGAGTTCATCAGAGTCTCCTGATGGAGGAAAACAAGGCGGAGAATCAAACTCTGTAGATAAAACCAGAGTTGGTTTATGATCGACGGTTCTGCTCCTTGAGTCTTTAGTTTGGTCTGGACTTGTTTTGTATCCTGATGCCAACAGGCTTTAGCAGCAGTTGATCTTAATTCTGGATTAGTTTTTTAATTGTTGCTTGGAGACATTTCTCTTTGTTGTCGATGGATCAGATGTAATCCGTCTCTCTGCCACTCGTTATGCTGAACGTGTGAAACAGCTGAATGGCAGCTAGAGATGTAAAACATATCACAGATGAGATCCACTGCTTGGAAACGTCTCAGGAATGATCCAGATGATCCTAATCTCATGCTACGCTATGCCAGCGCTCTGTCTGCGCTTGTGAAGATTCAGTCGCCTCAGCATGCAGAATGCAGAGGAGTTTATGCAAACAAGCAAAATTTAAAACTGTTTTAGTTTAGTAAAGCATTTCTGCTTTGATTTAGGAAACTTCACTGCTGTTTTAATGAAGTTCTCTGTATTTTCTGTGAATTAGTTTTAATAAAGGATGAAATCTGATCCAGACTCCAGTCTGTCGTACACAAAAGACATTTCAGATTCACTTTATTACCAAATAAATCAAACGTCTCTTCTGGTTATGCTCAGGAAACTCCTGAGTTAAACTGACCTTTGTTCTGCTGTGACTGTAGTTTTCTGATATCTTGGTCTAAATATAAATTCCGTAAAGTTTCCTGTTTCCTGACGAATCCATTTCTCCTCACATTCATCGTTCAGCTCAGTGAAACTGACCAGAGATCATTTCTCTGAAATAAAAATGAAATTGTGCTGATGCCTCTGCACTTGGTTCTGATTCCTGCCGATGAAACGTTCTATTAAAACGGAGCGCAGAGGTTCTGATCCGACCCGTTTGACTTCACAAACATTCAGTCAAGCTAGGAATCCAGAGAGTTTTGTTCGGGTTGGTTGTTCCTGACGTGGAGACGGTTTTCTGTGAGTTTTATAGTTTGGATCTACCTGAAGTTCCTCCGTCCTGAGACGCTTTAACAACCTGATAGAAAATCTCCGGCCAGCAGCTGCAGGAAGGAAACGATTTTCCCACTTTCTCTTTACGGACCGAGGAAAATTTAGAGACGCGTCGGAGGCAGGTGTTGCTCACGGCTGTTTCTACGGATTAGCCAGTGACCGAACAGATCCGGTCTTCACTGGACCTGGATTTAAAGAGGATGCTGTTGGTGCTGGACTTTGACTGGGACATTTTTGATTTCTGTTGAATTAAAAGTGACTCTACTGATCAGTTCTTCTAAAGTCCAGGTCAGTCGGAGATTCAGCTGCAGCAAAAGCTTCTCACGCACGACTTTCCTCTTCAATCCAGTCCAGATGACCGAACACCAACCTTTAAGTTTCTCCTCCTGACCCCCTGCTGTGCTGAGGTTGAATTTTACTTTTTCTACCTTCAGACTTTCAGAATAGTCATGGAGCGTTTTATTATTTTAATTTAATTTGGTTATTTGGGAGAGAAAATCGCAGTGAACATTCAACCTTATCATGTGTAGCAGAAGTTCAGACACTTTTACCAGTGGATGTTATAAACCATGAAGGTTTTATAGTCGGAGCTGAACTTCCCACACAGTAAAAGTGCCAGTGTTGAATTAACACCCAATAGTGTCTATATGTGTCCAAGTCAGCTGGTGTTAAATTCAACACTACAGAGTCACATTAACATTTACAACGGTGTTGGTATTAAAATATGTTAAAAGTAACACTAGTGTAGAGTTGATCACAAACCATAATGTGGTGTTAAAAAAGTAAATAATTGACCCACAAGGTGTCAATATCAATCAAATCCACTGGAAAAGATTCAAAACACACAGAAATGAAAAGTTTAACTTTTCTTAAACCCATTTCAGTAAATAGACCAAAGTTAATTTAACAAAAAAATGGGTGTCAATATTTTAACACTTTCAAAAGTGTTACTTTAACATCAGCTGCCTTGGACACATAGGCACTTTGGGTGTTAATTCAACACTGGCATTTTTACTGTGCATGACCTGTGAACTTTACTTTATAATGTTTTTATTTAAAAAAAACACTAAATCAACCTGGCAGAAATTATCTATATTTGTGGGAACCAGAGAATAAAAATCTGAAACCTGCTTCAGTTTGTTGTTGAGCATCAATCAGGAAAATTTCTTCCTAATTAACGTTTAAACGTCTAAATGAGTTTATTAGTGTAACGTCTGCTCTGGTTTATTGCGTTAGATGCAGATTGCTTTGTGTCGTTCTGTGAAGACCAGAGCAGATAATAAAAATGTTGTGAAATATGAAATCTGCCTGCATGCATGTTGCTGCTGCAGGACGTCGCTTATTGTTTCGGACATCCTCAGTCGTACGGTTCTGTTTCTGATCAGATCTGAACAAGACGCTGGACGAGAGATATCTGATCCAACGTGAATGCAACTTCCTGGAAACCCCCCGACTGCACACACACACACACACACACACACACACACACACACACACACACACACACACACACACACACACACACACACAACACAAATCCTGGTTAGACACAACCCCAAAAAGCCCAAACATCCATTTCCACCAATTAGCCGCCTTCCCCTGCGATTCGGCTGCCACAGGATGTTAGTTTCTCCTCTGAGAGGCTCAGAGTCCTTAGTGGTTCATTAATCTGTGTTTTATTAGCAGGAGAGGATCTGATCTGAATGAGGCTGCAGAGCTGAACTCTCAGCTTTGTAAGAAACACATCAGGTTTGTAGAGTTTAAGCTGCTAAATCATCAGTTACATAAATACAAACTGAATTTTGCAGGACGTTCAGCATGTTTGTGTCGTGATGCTGCTCCTGTTTTAGGCACAAACCCACATGGTGTCATTCTGACTCGGAGGTAAAAGCCCAACTGGATTCCTAACTGCAGATCTGCTGCTGCTGCATCAGGACTAACCTGAACAGTTAAACCTCCTGCATGTGACCTGGAGACACTAACCTGCCGTTTGTTTGCTAATGACAGCTGGATCTGAGGTCAGCAGGCAGGAAGTTCAGTGAAACCTGAGATCATGGCAGCAGTTTCTCCTCAACCTCCTGAATATTAGCGTTTTCCTACCTGAGCTCAGGTGAATTTAGAGAAACCTAAAGTTTTAGTAAGAGCATCTCTGCTTCTACACAGTTTTACTCAAGTCAGAGCAGAAAAGTGTTTGGTAAAGTTTACTCAGATTGTGAGTAACTGATCACACTATCAGTAATTTAACATCTAAAAATTACATCATCCATCGATCCAAAATATAAATATAGGTGGAAATTGTTGTGTTTTAAGGATGAAAATTACAATAATTCAAATAAGTATCAAAATATTTATTTCCAAATAAGTTTCTCAACTTTAACTGAAACTGTAGCTGTGTGTGTGTGTGTGTGTGTGTGTGTGTGTGTGTGTGTGTGTGTGTGTGTGTGTGTGTGTGTGTGTGTGTGTGTCTGCTGAGTTTCTCGTTAAAACGTTTGTTTTTTTAGTGGGTAGAAAGTCCAGAAATAAGACGAGTGGAGTATGAGCAGAAAATAATTAGATTTTGTGTGCAGGAAAATCAGCCTTAAAGTATGAAAGAAAGTAGGAAAAATGCAGCAGAAGAAACTTAATTTGTGGCAGAAGAATCAGGCTGTGTGAAAACGTTGAAACCTGCTGATGTTTCCACGGTTTTAGTCTCTTCCTGCTGATCTTTGCAGTGATTGGGTGAGACGTCGGACGGCGTTTCTAGGTAAAACCCTTTAGTTTGGAGCAGAAGTGAATCTCTGTGGACGAGTTCAGGTCACAGTGAGTTACAGCTTTAATTCGGCGGCTGAAGGCAGAAGCTGCTCCGTGTTGTTGGACCCGTCGTGGGTCCAGGAGGAGAAGAAGACGATGTTCATGTTCCTGCTGTTCCTGGGTGGCGATGCCAGGCAGCCGCAGCAGCTGGGAAACACATGGCGGCTCACCGACCCACAATGCTCTCTGCTTCAGGCCGTCTCACTTTCACACACTTCTGTAAACAACAGAACAATACAGCCAGACACACACTTCCCTCTGCACACACACACACACACACACACACACACACACACACACACACACACACACACACACACACACACACACACACACACCCCGCAGGGAAAGTAGGTCAGGTTGGCTTTTAGAAAATGTTTGGACCCAGTGATCCTGAGCGATGGGAACCAGAACAGGTCCACTTCAGTCTAGGGCTGTGTAATAATATTGATATCGCGATATATATCGATATTCATCCTCAAGTATCGTAACATCCAACTGTCACCTTGTTCCCTCACTGCTTGCTTCACCAGGTCATCAGG